>JBBPBX010055896.1:0-22946 GCA_038048925.1 Garcialebias charrua
ATATAATATATATAATATATATATATATATATATATATATATATATATATATATATATATATATATATATATATATATATATATATATGTATATATATATATATGTATATATATATTAGGGATGCACCGATAAATCGGCCGGCCGATCGATCGGCTCCGATTTCCTTAATTTGGGGAGATCGGTGATCGGCCGATCTTTAAATGAGAAGCCGATTTTATCTACCGATTTTATCTGCCTCAGCAAAGGTTGGAAAATCCTGAAAATTTAGGGTGCATTTTGACCTTTTAACACCTGAAAATCGGTATCGGCCAAAATCGGAATCGGCAGGTCAGACTTTCTAAAAATCGGTAATCGGTGATCGGCCAGAAAATTGAAATCGGTGCACCCCTAATATATATATATATATATATATATATATATATATATATATATATATATATGTATATATATATATATATATACATATATATATACATATATATATATATATATATATATATATATATATGTATATTAGACAACTTGCAGTTTGTTTCAGTTTCTAAGTTTTGGCTGATGCAAAGATTGTTTGTTATCATATACAACGCTTAATAGAGCACAGTTTGAATTCTGTGCTGTAATCCCTTATTATCTTCTCATGTCTGACAACACATACACACACACACATGCATGTACATACACACACGAATGCATGCACACACACAAACTGAATCTCAGGTCAGGAACAGAACAAGGGAAAAGATGTAGCATGAAGAGGCACCGATGGTGACATGAGTTGGCGGTCCATTGGGAGTCATGATGTCAGATTAGTGGAGAACACACACACACACACACATGCTGGGGATTTCATGAGACTCGTTACAGTACCGGTAATTAAAAAGCTTTCCACTGAGCTTTCTTTTCTTGCACAATGAACTTTAGGGAAGATACAATGAGTGCTTTACCTTTGGGAGCTCACTGTTGAACATGATCACCAGTTTGGTTCATGTTATTATGAACATGAATGTACATGTGTAGATTTTTTTTTACGTGTAGCTTAATGGTGGTTGCCCAGGCAACAGCCGTAGTGAGCTCATGAGACAGTGTGGGATTGAAGGCAAGCCCCTTTGCCCTAATAATCCCTGCTTTCTCTTTCAGAGGGAGCTTCACTGACTCCCTCTGAGGTGGAGGGAGGAGGTGTTGGGGTCTCCTGCTTTCAGGAGGGATGAGGGTAAGAAGTGTAGGGTAGAGAATTGAGGTTTGGACATGTGAGCAGCATAGCAGACAACGAGGCTAGAGATGGAGGAAGTTTCAACTAAAGAGCGCAGATGTGTGTGTGTGTGTGTGCGTGTGCATGCGTGTGTGCGTGCTTGCTTATGTTACTTTGTGAGGAACATTTATGAACACATACTTCATTGTAAGGACCAACTGCTCCTTGTCAGGTCCCCATAAGGTTCAAGTGCTGATGGTGATGGTGAGTTAGGGGTTAGGTTTAGGGTTAGGCATGTACTAGTAGGCCTAAGGGTTGAATTGAGGGTTGGGTATTCATTCAACCTTTATTTATAAAAAGTACAGGTTAATCCCTTTGAGTCTCATGGACTCATTTACAAGAGAGACCTGGTTTATTTAACAAAGAGTGATGACAACTGTGAATAACAACAACAATAGCAGTCATAAAATAGGCATATGTATACAAATTTAAGTTTCTCTTTTGTTAACAAATTAAAACAAAATAGCAACCAAAAGGACAATCAAGAGGAGTACCTGTAGTAGCAAAAACAGCTAGATTACAAGGTGATTTAGAAAACTAAAAACTGGAATATGTCTGCGTTGGTTTTCGCCAGGAACTTAACAGAGTTTTAAAGCCATGGTCAAGGTCAAGAGCTTCAGATCTTTTTTCAAGACATTCCATGAAGCAGGAGCAGAGTAGGAGAAGACCCTTTTGCCAAGTTCAGTCCTCACTGAGGGGACACTGCAGGTAATCATGTCCTGAGAGCGCACGCTGTAGCTGCACTCACGCAGAGACATGTAGGAGGAGATGTATGAAGGCAGCAGACCAAGAAGTGATTTAAAGATGAAAATGTACCAGTGGAAGAGTCTGCGTGAGGTTAATGATGTCCAGTTAACCAGTGAATACAGGGTGCAGTGGTGGGTACGATAATCACAGCCAGTTATGAATCTTAGTGCACCATGATAGACAACATCCAACATCTGCAGGGTGCTTGTAGGAGTTCATGTAGATAATGTCACCGTAATCAATGGAGGGAAGGAAAGTCACAGATACAAGGCGTTTCCTAGCATTCAGGGTTAGACATGATCTGTTTCTGAAAAAGAAACCCAGTTTAACTTTTAATTTCTTCACTAGGTTTTCCACGTGGAGCTTAAAAGAGAGATGTGAATTGACCAGGATACCCAAATATTTATAGGAATTGACAAACTCAATAGGGACACCGTTTGAGGATAAAATCAGAGGAAGAACTGCTGGGACTGACCTCCCATTTGAAAAAAAGCATCCCTTTGGTTTTATCAGCATTTAAGACAAGTTTGAGACGGAACAAATCTGACTGGATGATGTCAAAAGCAGATTGCAAAAGCTGGAAAGCCTTAACTGTTTTAGCTCGACAATAAACAACTGTGTCATCAGCATAGAAATGTAAGGATGCATCAGGGATGCTCTGACCTACATTACATATGTACAGTAGATTGTAAAGAGGGTGGGTCCTAAGACTGAGCCTTGTGGTACACCATTACTGACTGCTAGGTAAATGGAGGAAATACCATTATGTTGAATACATTGCCTGTATGTACTGGTAATGGTTAAATTTAGGGTTAGGTATGTACTGGTCATGGTTAGGTTTGGGGTAAAGGTCAGGGTCAGGCTATACAAATGAATGAAAAATGAATGGAAGTCAATGCAAAGTCCATGTAAAGATAGCAAGACAAACATGCTGGTTTGTGTGCGTGTGTGCGAGAGAGCGAGAGAGATAGAGAGCGAGAGAAAGAGAGCGAGAGAGCGAGAGAGAGAGCGAGAGAGAGATAGAGCGAGAGAGATAGAGATAGAGAGATATAGAGAGAGAGAGAGCGAGCGAGCGAGAGAGGGTGGAGGCAGTGAGTGGGAGGGAGGAGAGTCAGAGAGGATTCTTGGTGGGAGAGCATGTTCCAGTTTGAAGAGCTGAGAGTCAGGCCAGCAGGTGAACGACAGACAAGGAGCAGCAAGTGAGTGGAGCAGGACAGGCAGAGGAGACAAGTGACCACTAGAAGGGAGGAGGAGGAGGAGGAGGAGGAGGAGGAGTGGGGAGGTGCAGGCTGTGAGTCATCAGTCCTCCAGGCCTCTCTCTGGGAGCACCTGACGTCCAGAGGCCACTCTGTGAGTGAAGTTGGCTGCTGTGCTCCGTGCTGCTGGGTCTCCAGAGTGTCTCCACGGCTGAATCCTGCGTCTCCATCCAGCTGGGGTGTGTTATGTAATTCCATCATGTGCTGTGTTTGTGTAGGAACTCATCTGAACAGGAGTTTTGTGACATGAAGACGAGTGGAGTGTGTGCTTCACCTCATGTTTGACACCAGGAAGGTTTTCTTCTCTCACTTTATTCTGATGCATGCTTTTAAATGTTCCTTTGCAGCTGTAATTTAGAGATTCTGTATAAATAAAGGTTGAATGGATGAACATTTGAGAACTGAGGAGAGCTGAGTTGTATCTTGTGGGGCAGCTGCAGCTGGAGGTGATTCCCTGTTTGAAAAAACATCCATCTTCCAAACTGTTTCATTAAATACTGCAGTACCTTTCTTGATTGCAGATTCACTCGTTGTGTAATGCTCGTGAGGCAGTGTTGTATATTAATGATCCAGGCTCTGTTTTCTTCACCTACATTTGGATCCGAGTGCACTCAACAAATGTGAGCGCAGATCTGACCTTACTCTCCGCAGAGAGAAGATGTTTGTCTCAACTACAAGCTTAGCAGCAGTTTAAAACATTAACACTGGTACCTTTGACAGGTGGCCTCTTCTCTCTTTAAGAAATTATTCAGTGTGTTCTCATGGGGGGCCAGAGGGGACATATGCACAGATTATTATTGTCCTTTTTATAGAAGTTGGGGCTTTTCCGCTGCTGGACTGCACCACACCTTTGCACGTGCCAATATCTGACATACATTTTTCATTGTGGCAGCTGCAGCTCTCAGTTTTCATCACAGGCATAGTTAACATCATATGCATCGTCATATTTTAGATACTTCTTCTTTTTTTTAAAAACATGATGTAATTTAAATACAAAGCTGGTGCTGGCTTTGCATTCAAAACACGTCAACTTTATAAAATGGCACTTAAATAATTGATCAAGTATATGCAAAAATTGTCCCATTTTCAAGGTAGGTAGGACAGAATATTCATCCCAGGTGTCTATCAGAGATCCTGTGGGGACAAGTCTGTCCTGGTAGAGAGGTTAACTTTACAACACAATGACTTTTCACATCAGCTGCTCAGTTGCATGAGATCTGAAGGAGCTTCTGTTTGAATAAAAGTAAACATATTATTTTTATTGGATCCACATATACAGTACCTGAAGTGTTTTTTAACTTCAAGTTTCTTTATTGTAATTCGCATCACATGTGGTACATGAGGTAGAATGAAATTGTGTACACCAGGTACACCCAAAGATATAACTTATAAAAAGAAACAGCATATAAGAGTCTGATATATACATTAGGATATATGCTAAACGAACGCTAAGAGATCTAAGATATACACTAAACACTACTAATGTAAAAATAATGCGGTATATTAAACAGCAGCCCGAACATGAGTCTGTGTGAGCAGATAAGTGCAAATACAGCAGCATAAAGGCAAGAGATCGGCAGCATGGATAATCAGCAGCACAGATGAGTCACATATCACCAATCAAACTGTCTTTACAGTGGTTATCCTGGTTAGGGTTTATGAGTCTAACAGCTTCAGGGTAGAAGCTTTTAACTTTAAATAAAACCTTTTGGGTTTTTGGGTTTTTATATTGTAACCAACAGCTAAAATACATCTTGTTGTTTAAGCATATGTTGTTTTTAGTTATGAGGTCAAAATTATCTTAAAATTAAATGCACAGTTCTTGAAGAAACATTTATTGCTCAGTGGCTTTCAGGCCAGAGTTTTAGATCAAAATCATCTTGTGCTGTGAAAGAAAAAGCGCAGCAGAGAGTGGTGAAGGCCACAGAAGTCTGTTGGAGTCAGCCTCCCCACCATCACAGACATTTACACCTCCAGATGCAGGAAGAGAGCCACCTGCATCATGAAGGACCCCACTCACCCAGCACACACACTTTTTGCCCCACTCCCCTCAGGAAGGAGGTTGAGGAGCATTAAGTGTAGAACCACTAGACTGAGGAACAGCTTCTACCCTGAGGCTGTTAGACTCATGAATAAATAACCAGAATAATCACTCTGAAATATCATGTTGCTGCTGATCTGTTTCATGTTGCTGCTGATCTGTTTCATGTTGCTGCTGATCTGTTTCATGTTGCTGATCTGTTTCATGTTGCTGCTGATCTGTTTCATGTTGCTGCTGATCTGTTTCATGTTGCTGCTGATCTGTTTCATGTTGCTGCTGATCTGTTTCATGTTGCTGCTGATCTGTTTCATGTTGCTGCTGATCTGTTTCATGTTGCTGCTGATCTGTTTCATGTTGCTGCTGATCTGTTTCATGTTGCTGCTGATCTGTTTCATGTTGCTGCTGATCTGTTTCATGTTGCTGCTGATCTGTTTCATGTTGCTGCTGATCTGTTTCATGTTGCTGCTGATCTGTTTCATGTTGCTGCTGATCTGTTTCATGTTGCTGCTGATCTGTTTCATGTTGCTGCTGATCTGTTTCATGTTGCTGCTGATCTGTTTCATGTTGCTGCTGATCTGTTTCATGTTGCTGCTGATCTGTTTCATGTTGCTGCTGATCTGTTTCATGTTGCTGCTGATCTGTTTCATGTTGCTGCTGATCTGTTTCATGTTGCTGCTGATCTGTTTCATGTTGCTGCTGATCTGTTTCATGTTGCTGCTGATCTGTTTCATGTTGCTGCTGATCTGTTTCATGTTGCTGCTGATCTGTTTCATGTTGCTGCTGATCTGTTTCATGTTGCTGCTGATCTGTTTCATGTTGCTGCTGATCTGTTTCATGTTGCTGCTGATCTGTTTCATGTTGCTGCTGATCTGTTTCATGTTGCTGCTGATCTGTTTCATGTTGCTGCTGATCTGTTTCATGTTGCTGCTGATCTGTTTCATGTTGCTGCTGATCTGTTTCATGTTGCTGCTGATCTGTTTCATGTTGCTGCTGATCTGTTTCATGTTGCTGCTGATCTGTTTCATGTTGCTGCTGATCTGTTTCATGTTGCTGCTGATCTGTTTCATGTTGCTGCTGATCTGTTTCATGTTGCTGCTGATCTGTTTCATGTTGCTGCTGATCTGTTTCATGTTGCTGCTGATCTGTTTCATGTTGCTGCTGATCTGTTTCATGTTGCTGCTGATCTGTTTCATGTTGCTGCTGATCTGTTTCATGTTGCTGCTGATCTGTTTCATGTTGCTGCTGATCTGTTTCATGTTGCTGCTGATCTGTTTCATGTTGCTGCTGATCTGTTTCATGTTGCTGCTGATCTGTTTCATGTTGCTGCTGATCTGTTTCATGTTGCTGCTGATCTGTTTCATGTTGCTGCTGATCTGTTTCATGTTGCTGCTGATCTGTTTCATGTTGCTGCTGATCTGTTTCATGTTGCTGCTGATCTGTTTCATGTTGCTGCTGATCTGTTTCATGTTGCTGCTGATCTGTTTCATGTTGCTGCTGATCTGTTTCATGTTGCTGCTGATCTGTTTCATGTTGCTGCTGATCTGTTTCATGTTGCTGCTGATCTGTTTCATGTTGCTGCTGATCTGTTTCATGTTGCTGCTGATCTGTTTCATGTTGCTGCTGATCTGTTTCATGTTGCTGCTGATCTGTTTCATGTTGCTGCTGATCTGTTTCATGTTGCTGCTGATCTGTTTCATGTTGCTGCTGATCTGTTTCATGTTGCTGCTGATCTGTTTCATGTTGCTGCTGATCTGTTTCATGTTGCTGCTGATCTGTTTCATGTTGCTGCTGATCTGTTTCATGTTGCTGCTGATCTGTTTCATGTTGCTGCTGATCTGTTTCATGTTGCTGCTGATCTGTTTCATGTTGCTGCTGATCTGTTTCATGTTGCTGCTGATCTGTTTCATGTTGCTGCTGATCTGTTTCATGCTGCTTCTGATCTGTTTCATGTTGCTGAGTTTATGCTGCTCATCTTCTCACACAGACTTGTGTTTGTGCTGCTGTTTGACGTGATGTTTGTCCTATTAGCGCTTAGTGTATTTTTAGTTGATGTTTTTCCTAGTTCATATCTACATTACTGTTTTTCTCTTACATTTCATTGTTGGATGTAACTGGGACCCTGTGTATATAATCTCATTCCACCACATGTAACAGATGTGGTGCGAACGACAATAAAGAAACTCTGACTCTGAAAAGGAAGTACAACCGTTTTGTTCAAATCTTTAAAATTAACCTGATGTGCAGTTTCATGTGACGTCATGAGGAGTCGCCAAATCAGTCAGTGCTCAGAACATTTGTGGTGAATGACTGTCTGCTACACTCACATCAAACTTTAGCTTAGTATTTGTAAATTTAACTGATTTATAGTTGGTTTTGTGTTTAAGGTTGCTTACCTGTGGCTGCTCTCAGCTTCTACCATACCAGAATGAATATTTAACAAAAGACAAAGACATTTTTTCAACCTTTATTTAGACAGGTTAATCCCATTGAGCCTCGAGGACTCATTTACAAGAGAGATCTGATTTTAACAAAGAGTGATGACAACAGTGGACAACCACAATAGGAGCCAAGATGGTGTAGTGGCAGGGCTTTTGACTTGGGACCCGAAGGACGCGGGTTCGCGCCCCGGCCACTACACACCTTGGGGTGTCTATGAGTGCACACCTAATTCTCCAGCTCCCCGAGCGCGACTACGCTGCTCGCTGCACCACCTGGTGGTGGTTGGGTTAAAGGCAGAAGACCAATTTCGTCTGTCAAGTATGGGAAACATACACAGATGACAAATGTGACAAATTATTATTATTATTATTAAAGGATGCAAACAATTTTTTAGAAATTGAATCAAAGTTCATGTTTATGTTTATTAGATTTGTTCATTTTTTTTAACAAAAAAAAACAGTCAATACAAAACAATCCTATAAATGATAACGTACAAAATATATAAAAAAAGAAAGGTAGCAGAAAGAAGAAAAAATCTTATTATATCTGCCCCTTTTTTTAAACAATCCGTTCAAACAATAATAATCTTCCAGTAACAGAACAAGATGAATAACTCTTTCAAATTTTCTAACTAATACAATATACAGTACATTACACTACTTCATATACTGTATATATATATTTTTTAACAATTTAGTTTTGATCATTTTCTGAAATGTACACATTGACTTGGCATTTTTTGAGTAATAGATCAATGGAGCGCTTAACTATATAAAAGCTGAATTTTTCCAACTTTTATGATATACTAAAAAGGTTTAGTTTCAGTGGTTCTAAATGAAGAAAACTGCATCAGACCCCCCGCAGCACTTCAGCACATGTACAGACCTTTATTTTTATAAGACTGATAATGCTCCTCAAACCAAATGACCTTTTCTGACTGAACCTTTTCTTTGCGTCTGTCTGATTTTAGGAAACAAGATGGGGGCGACCCCAGGATTTCTGCGCCACTAGAGCCTCCTCTGCTCCAGACCCCCCCTGCACACACAGCCTTGCCACTTCACAAGGTATGGAGGAGAAGCGAGGGGTTTGAGTCTGAACTGTGACCTCCTGACCTTATCTGATACAACTCTGAGTGACCCCTTCCTTCTATGATCTTTGTTACACATCACTTCTCATTCTGTCTCTTGTTCTTCTCTCCGAACGCATTTTTCATGTTAACTCATCGCTTTCAGTCCTCAAGGATGAAAGTCTTTTTATTTTATTTTTTTACTCTTTGATTCTGAATCTTGTCTTTTGTATCATTTTTGTAATTAGGACACAGACAAAGCTCCGTCGCTGTGATTATCATGTTTGACTGACTCGATTAATAGAGGCCTATTTTTAGCAGGAAACAGTCAGCCAGATGCCAGCGAGTTTTCAGACAAAAGCTGCGTTAACGTGATTCCATCAAGGCTTTCAAATCACAGCTCTTTCAGTATAAAACACAACCTTTGTCACCTCCCAACATCATCAATCATGCTGGTGATGGAGATTGAGTTTAGGGCTCAGTTGCTTTCATAATCCCAAACTAAGTATGTTTTAAAAGACCGTTTTAAAGGCTGCGATAAAATATCACACGTATCAATACTTGAAAAAAAAACTTTAGAGCAAATTACCCACATTAAATTAAATTTAATTCAGTTTATTTATACAGCACCAAGTCACACAACAGAAGTCATCTCAGGGCACTGAACAAAAACATTCTTATAAATATAAAATGAGTTAATATTATTTATCTGAGAAGCAGACTGCTTTGAATTTAACTTCATCACAGAACTTACATCTTGAGCAAGCACAAAGGCGACAGTGGAAAGGAAAAACTCCCTCATGAAGAAGAAACCTTTAGCAGAATCAGGCTCAGGACAAGCGGTCATCTGCTTCAACCAGCTGGGTTTGAGAGGAACAGATACACAATGGCAGGTCAAGAATCACATGTTAAGATAGAAATAATATCAAATGAAAACTATTTAATTTTAACAATTCATTTAAGGAAATTAGGTCAATTTGTCCTCCAGTAAGTCTATAGCAGCATAACAAGCCAACCCTAATTATAGGATTTATCAAAAAGGAAAGTCTTAAAACTGGACAATGTGTCAGCCTCATGGACAGAAACAGGAAGTTGATTCCACAAGAGAGGAGCCTGAGAACTGAAAGATCTTCCTCTCGTTCTGCTTCTGGAAACTCTAGGAACCGCGAGTAAACCTGCAGTCTGAGAGCAAAGTGCTCTGTTAGGAAAATATGGAACAATAAGATCTCAAATATAAGATGGAGCTAGGTTGTTGAGAGCTTTGTAGGTTAGAATATTTTGAATTCAATTCTGAATTTGACAGGGAGCCAATGGTGAGAAGTAAAACTGGAGATATGATCTGTCCTGCATCTGATCTAATATATCATATTGTGACTGAACATCAATAATTTAAACCACAAAGTAAAAACAAACAAACAAGGCAGAATACCAAAGTCCATGCTCAATAATCCAGGTATAAAATCTAAGGCAGAATTCAGAAATAATAAAATAATTTCATTGTGACAGCACCAAACAAGTCCTTCATGCTGTGCACGTTTGGAACACCTTTTCAGTGTTGGATACATAAGAAGCAAATAAGCAACAGGGGATTTTTTTAGGGACATAAAGATGGAATAGGTCTTTGTGGTCATAATTATATAAAATCTCATTTATGTCAGAAAGGTTTTATCCTAAAACTTTGGAATAAGCTTAAGACTGAATCTGTGGACAGCAAAGCGAGCAGGAGAGGTAAAGGATTGAGATTAGAAAGTATACGTTTAACTTGTGATCCCTGCAGCTTTCTGTACTTACCTGATTGTTTATCAGGCAAGTCAAACAGATATTTGAAACTTTGTACACCGATTTATATTCTGCTCATGATAGTTTCTCTTTCCCTCTCCACAACTCTGACACAAAGCAGGACATTTAAAAATAATAATTTATATTTACCACCCTGTTAGATTTCCCCCCTGGATTTGTTACCTATGTAAACTAACTAACTAAATAAATAAAACTATAAGAACACAAGTAAACGCATGGAAATGTGTTATGCTGGAGTAAAATATCAGCTTAGTGGGACAAGACTCAGAGAAGTGTATCACTTTAATCACAGCTCTACAAAAACGAGGTCAATCAGCAATTAACCCCAGCAGGTCTTATAGTTACAGACTTCACTGCTACACTGTCAGGAAGATCTCACAGTAACACTAAAACATTGTTGTCTGAGTTTAATGCCCAGCTCTGTGGCAAAACTGAATAAAAATGTAAAGTAAATCATTTGTGACCCATCTGAGGCAACAATCTTTAATGATGCTACAATAAAAGCATGTTTCTTGCCATACCACAACCCTTTACTCACTGATTTCACTGATCAGAATGATTTATCTTCCAAGCTTATTATTAATCAAAGAATAATAAGCTCTGAATCTGCCTCATGGACCCTCCTTAATGAGCTCTGAGAGGACATGCAGCGTTCCAGATGAAAAGTCTGCAGGACAGAGGAGTTGTGTTTTTAATCTGTCTATCGTCATATTAACAGACCAGCTAGTTTCAGAATAAGATATCTCACTTCTTTCTGTGACAGCTTCACTCCTTGAAGATCTCAAGATGTTGATAAAACTAAAGAGTCGAGTAATTTCACTTCCTTCTCCTTTAAATGGCCCAGCCCCTTTTTCGGTGAACACAAATGGTATAAAACTGCTTGTGGCGAATTGGAAATTGTTGTGCCTGAATGGATTTATGTTGCATTTTATTTGGCTGAAGTAACAAAAAATAAAGGTAATTACTCATTTTTTTGATTTTCTAGTTAAAGTAGAACAATAAAATAAAAGATTGTGGCTTTAAGGTCATCCATCCATTATCTTTACACGTTTCTTCCTTTGTGGGTCGTGGGGGTCACTTATCACTGTGCGAGAAGCTGGGGACACCCTGGACAGGTCTCCAGTCCATCACAGGGACACATAGAGACAAATGAGACAACCATTCACTCTCTCACTCACACCTAGAGACAATTTAGAGTCACCAATCAGACTAACATGCATGTTTTTGGTCTGTGGGAGGAAACTGGAGTACCTGGAGAAAACCCACATATGAATGGAGAGAACATGTAAACTCCACCCAGAAACGCCCCCGGATCGAGATTTGAATCAGGGTGACCTGCTCGCTGAGAGGCAGCAGCTCTACCAACTGCGCCACCATTCTGCCCTATTAAATGCACGTGCGCATTTACTGGTAAAAACTTTAGGAAGTTGGGGCGCGGAGGGTGACACAGCACCCCATATGGCTGCAAGAAAACATGCATTTTCAAATACATAGTTAAATAATTAATGGGAAAATAATTAACAATTCTGCACATTTAAAAATCCCACAATGTTGTTATTAAAAATGTTCTGTAAGCAAGTACTGTTACTGCGTATTTGTGTGCAAAATTTTACAGCCGCCTAAAACAAAGACAGTGAACAGATTAGCATTCTGTCATTGTTGCAAATTTACTGTGTATACTTTTAACCTGTCAAAATCACCATACATTTTAATATCCATATTCAAACAAGACAACTTGCACTGCTAGTGTGCAATTCACAGCCTGTACAGTATTTGATACTATGATATTTTTATAAGAGTCTTACAGATTCACACATACTCACAGCACCCTCCAATTAGAACACATTTTACAATTATGGCTACTGGTTAACCCACTCTGAAAGATACTCGTTATCATGTTGAATGACAAAAGATACATTTTAATAGTTTACTGTACTTTTAACTCTTGGCAGATAGCAAAATAAAGCAGCTTAATAAAGACAGACAAAACAAGTGTAAGATGTACGGTGCATTCCCCAGGGATGTGTCATGTCTGCAGTTCGACAATCACCCCTCTCAATCAAGATACAAAGCCTCTGGGTGGTGCACTTTGTCCAACCGGATGAAATTTAATCCATATTTCTGAAGTTTTTTCCAGTCGTTGATTGGCAGTGACATTAAATAAGTACTTGACTGACAGTTTTAATAGTTGGACATTTAAAGGGGACCACACATACAAAATTCACTTTTTAATGTTTTTTTTACTGAACTTTGGGTATGTACTTCATAAAAAAACAGTCCTAGTGCTAAAAAATGCACCCAGTGGTTTATTTACTCTAAGTATATTTATTTATCTTTGATAGAAACACTCCGATTGCACTTCCTGCGGTTTGTGACGTCACAAACCGTAGCCACAACCCACACCAAACCTGAGTCCAGCCCCTCAACTAGCAACCCCTGGTGCGGCTCAACCCACTTCAGTATAAAAAACGTCACCGTTGCCGAGCAGTTTTGGAGCTGACCTGGCGGTCATTTATTTATTTATTCATTTATTTAGCCCCCGGGGGGGCTATGGGCTCAGCCCTGCTCCAGCCAGCAGCACATCTTGAGTAAAACCATAATGTTTTATTACCTTGTTTGAATGAACTCTGTCTCGTTGAAACTGTGCACACACACTCTCGCGGTTTGGACTTGTTTCTTATATGATGAAGGACTGCTTTTGCACAACTGTCAGTTTGGTTGAGCGGTTACGACACTTGAACGCCACGCAGGAGAGCGGAGTTCGCATCCTGTCAACGGCATCTTTTTCCCCCCTTTTTTTTAAAGCCTTTTGTTTCGGTGAAATCGGGGTGAGACTAGATATATACATCGACATAATAATACTTTATAATTGTTATTTTTACGTTTTAGTTCAATTTTTTGTGTAATAGCGATCGCTCCCAACGCGCAGCCGGCAGAAAACTGTGCACACACAACACTCTCTCGCGGGGCGACAGTCTGTACCATCAAGCACCACTGATCGATATATTTTCAGATTAGCAACTTATTTATTTTAATAATACCTTTCACTTCATCAAAATCTAATCAAAACTCCAGCGTTCTAAAAGTAGGTGGTTGTATGTATTTCTTATACGATGAAGGACTGCTGTTGTTCAACTGAACCTGTAGGTCAGTGAGTTAATACACTGGTGTCGCACCCAAATGACCGGGGTTCGCGTCCCGGCCACGGCATTTTTTTTTTTTCTTTCGGAGAGATCGGGCTGCAGTTAGCTGCTGGCTTTTGAGGACAGTGTGGGTCCGGTCCGGTCAGAGGTTAGGTTGCCTCATACGGATAAATTAACTGGAAACACTCTGTGAAGTTTGCGTTTGTCTGGATTGGATGTGCAACCGTGGACCAAAGCGCCGCATGCAACTAGCAGGAGCTACGCGGGCTGTTTGTTACCGAAGGAGGAGGAAGAGCTCGGATTCGGGAGGGCATGATAATAGGAGCAGCTAATGGCGGCGCACACAAACAGCTTTCAGTAAGTTATCTTTTAAGCTAGCACTAACAGTAAGTAAAACGAGTAATAAAAAAAGGCTAATTTTAAAACAACAACAGATTTGAGATACTGGCAGTTACAGAGGGCGGAGACAGAGTTTTGACGGGCGTGGACTTCAGAGCTCATTATCATAAACAGCTCGTTTAGAACGGAAGTTAGAAATGGCAGAATTAAAAAGGGTATAATTTATTATCTAAGATAATAGTCGAAGACGCCGAGGAGGAAAACGTGTCAGGAGACAGAGGGAGAGAAGGAAAGTGAAGAATGTAGGACTGAGGGTTGCAACTCTAAATGTGGGGACAATGACAGGCAAAGGTAGAGAGCTGGCTGACATGATGCAGAGAAGAAAGGTAGATGTTTTATGTGTCCAAGAGACCAAGTGGAAGGGCAGCAAGGCTCGCAGTATTGGAGCAGGGTTTAAACTGTTTTACCATGGTGTGGATAGAAAGAGAAATGGAGTAGGGGTGGTCCTGAAGGAGGAGTTGGCAAAGAATGTAGTAGAGGTGAAGAGAGTGTCAGATAGGGTGATGTGTCTAAAGGTAGAAGTAGAAGGTCTGATGCTAAACATAGTAAGTGGTTATGCTCCACAGGTTGGATGTGATGAGGAGGAGAAAGATAAATTTTGGAAAGATTTGGATGAAGTGATAGAGAGTATTCCCAGGGAGGAAAGAGTGGTGATTGGAGCAGACCTGAATGGACATGTTGGTGAAGGAAACAGAGGGGATGAGGAAGTGATGGGTAGGTTTGGTGTCAAGGAAAGAAACCAGGAAGGACAGATGGTGGTGGATTTTGCCAAGAGAATGGAAATGGCTATAGTCAATACCTATTTCCAAAAGAGGGAGGAACATAGAGTGACCTATAAGAGTGGAGGAAGGAGTACGCAGATCGACTACATTCTGTGTAGAAGAGGAAACCTGAAGGAGATTGGAGACTGTAAGGTTGTGGCAGGGGAGAGTGTGGCCAGACAGCATCGGATGGTTGTGTGTAGAATGACTGTTGTTGCGAAGAAGAGAAAAAGAGTAAAATCAGAGAAGAAGACCAAATGGTGGAAGCTAAAGAAGGAAGAATGTTGTGAGAAATTCAGAGACGAGCTGTTAAAGGCTCTGGGTGGTAAGAAAGAGCTTCCAAGTGACTGGGCTACTACAGCAACAGTAATTAGAGAGACAGGTAGGAAGGTACTTGGTGTGTCATCTGGACAGAGAATGGATGATAAGGAAACCTGGTGGTGGAATAGTGAAGTGCAGGACGCCATTCAAAGAAAGAGATTAGCCAAGAAGAAATATGACAGTGAGAGGACTGAAGAGAGGAGACAGGAATATAAGGAGATGGGACATAGAGCAAAGAGGGAAGTAGCTAAGGCAAAGCAGAGGGCGTACAATGAGTTATATGGGAGACTGGACACTAAAGAGGGCGAGAAGGACTTGTACCGATTGGCAAGACAGAGGGATCAGGCTGGAAAGGATGTGCAGCAGGTTAGGCTTATTAAAGATGGGAATGGGAATGTTCTAACAAGTGAGGAGTGTGTGATGGGAAGATGGAAGGATTACTTTGAGGAGCTAATGAATGAAGAGAATGAAAGAGAAAGAAGAGTGGAGGTAATAGAAACGGTGGACCAGGAAGTGGGAAAGATTAGTGAGGGTGAAGTCCGGAAAGCTCTGAAAAGAATGAAGAAGGGGAAGGCAGTAGGACCTGATGACATACCAGTGGAGGTTTGGAAATGTCTCGGAGAGATGGCAGTGAGGTTTTTGACTCAAATATTTAATGGAATATTTGAGGGTGAGAAAATGCCTGAGGAATGGAGAAGAAGTGTGCTGGTTCCCATTTTTAAGAACAAGGGTGATGTACAGAGTTGTAGCAACTACAGGGGAATTAAGTTGATGAGCCACACAATGAAGATCTGGGAGAGAGTTGTGGAAGCAAGACTTAGACAAGATGTAACTATCTGTGAGCAGCAGTATGGTTTCATGCCAAGAAAGAGCACCACAGATGCCATCTTTGCTTTGAGGATGTTGATAGAGAAGTACAGAGAGGGTCAGAAAGAACTCCATTGTGTGTTTGTGGATTTAGAAAAAGCATATGACAGGGTACCAAGAGAAGAGGTGTGGTATTGCATGAGGAAATCTGGAGTGGCAGAAAAGTATGTTAGACTGGTACAGGACATGTATGAGGACAGCAGGACAGTGGTGAGATGTGCTGTGGGTGTGACAGATACCTTCAAGGTGGAGGTGGGATTGCATCAAGGATCGGCTCTGAGCCCCTTCTTGTTTGCTCTGGTGATGGACCGACTAACAGATGAGGTCAGGCAGGAATCCCCATGGACTATGATGTTTGCAGATGACATTGTGATCTGTGGTGAGAACAGGGAACAAGTGGAAGAGAACTTGGAGAGGTGGAGGTATGCTCTTGAAAGAAGAGGAATGAAAGTCAGTCGTAGTAAGACAGAGTACATGTGTGTGAATGAGAGGGAGGCCAGTGGAACAGGTCCGTGTACATTCAGGCAGTTCGTTTTTTCATTTGAAACAAAAAATGAAAAAACGAAAAAACCACTTGTTTTTTCGTTTTTCGTTTATTGAACCAAAACAAAAAAATGGATTACAATCCGTTATCCGATTTCCGATTTTGTGCACAAAACGAAAATGGAAAAAACGGATAACGACGGGTCAGTTTCGATTTTGTAATTTCTTTTATTGACAGCGGATATGACCCGGAAGTTCTCTCTGCCACGCAAATGTGACGTGTCGAAGCATTTGTGTGCACATTTAAGAGTGTAGAATGCATTTGAGCATATTTACACAGAACAAACTTTGTATTGTTTAAAAAAACTCTTAACAGAGAAAAATCTGGGAGATCGATACCGCGGCCCAGTTACATCAGTGTAATTATGATGAAGATATTATTGTGCTTTTATTGTGAAAAGACAACAGAGGGGAGGGGGGGGCAGCGACCACTTTGTAACAGGTAAGGATCTCGTTTAAATCATATTTTCAGATATTTTATTGGACAGTTACTAGAAAGACAGGCGTTCGTATGCCAGGTAAGATATGTTATGCCCTAGCTTGTGTAGTGGTTCAACACTTGGTTGTTCCCAGAAAAATTCGATTAGAATGCTAATGTTGTTAGCGGTTAGCTTAGTGCTAGGAAATGCATTTACGGGTTTTACTTTAAAGTGGTGTCTTATATTTAGGTTGTCCGAGTGCAGCAGCTGATGTACATTCCCAAGACTGGGCCCCCACTGTTAACCTGGGGTACCAAAGCGAGAGGCCACAAACAGAAGCATCCCTCCGACGTGGGGAAGAGCTAAGGAGCTGCTAAAAGTTATACAGCTGCGTTTCTACATTGAACGCAGTACAGTCTCCGTGTTTTCTCCGGTAAGTTGGTGAAAATACAGCATTTTTTGCCACTATGAGGCGTTAGCTGAATGTTCTGACCATAATTTATCAACAGTAATATTTCATGTCGCCAGTTTTTTGTTAATTAAACATGTTAAAATGCTATTGTGTGTTAACTACACCTAACTCTTTCATCATGATGGTTTACTGGGTCTATTTCTGTCTAATTCATCGTTTTAAAATATCCATTACATTACAGCTTAAATTTTCAAAAGTTTATATCTTTATTTTTTATGATAATTCCAGAAAATACTTAGCCTTTTTTTCTGAGAGATTGATGTGGTTTAATATAGTTCAAATTATAGATCCTTTGTCAAAGACTGCAGCATAAATTGTGACATTATCATTAAATAAAACCATGATTGTGGAGATGAGTATTTTTTTTATGTTTTCCAGGTGAACCACATGAGAATGACTTCAGTGAACTGCATTCAAACAAAGGTAAAGGTACAAGTTCTTGTTTTCACAAAACAATAATTGCTGAATCAAGAAGTTTGGATAAAATTATTTAACACCATAACCTTCACAAATTGGTATTTACTGCAGGACTGTTAATTTGAATTTGTATTATATTATTAGTATGGTAATCATGGGTCAAGTTGAGATTAGACTCTTTCAAGACAAGAAATAAGAATTATTTCCAAGAACATATCAGCATCAACAAGTTGTAGAACCATAATAAATATATATATATATTATATATATATATGCTGCTGTTTATTCCCACTATATTAGGCTTAGTGTATTACTAGTTGATGCTTTTCTTAGTTAATTCTAGATGTTATTACTGTTTTTCTCTTTCATTGTTGTTGGATGTAACTGGGACCTCGTGTACATAATCTCGTTTTCATCTCATGTACCACATGCGGTGCAAATGACAATAAAGACTCTCTGACTCTGACTCTCTGATATATATATATATATATATATATATATATATAAAAAATATATAATATAATATATATATATATATATATATATATATATACACACACTTCCAAGATGCCCAGCATTGCACAAAATTATTTTTTCTTCCACTGAAGATGTGTTTTGCTGCTATTCTTAGTCTCAGCCTGATGAACCTGCTGGTTATTTTTCTTTGCACATCATGACATGAAGGAAGAATGCTTTCTAACACACTTGCTTCTCTTCATAGAGTATCCATGGTGTTGGGGAGCTCCATGAAGGATTGACTGGTCCTTGTTCTGAAAAGCCTTTCAACTTTCTGGACCAGACTGAAGCTTCATGTGATGGCCGACACAGGACTCCTGGTTTGAATTCCTTCAGTGTCAGTAAGGTACCATGCTCTCCTTCCAGAGTCTCATCATTTTGCTTAATTGAACTTGAGCATTCATCACAGATGTTTGAAGACTTTATTTACTATGTATCCTGTAAGATGGTACAGAATACAGGTTTCACTGTTGATGAAATCAGAAGGACCTGTGTTTCCAATCAGCTGCTCCACACTTATGCCAGGACTGTAGGCGTGTTTCCATCAAGGTTTCTAGGTGCGCATTATGAAGCATCGCATCAGAAAAGCTAAATGGAAACGGCATAATTCGAGTTAACTTCCTCTAAGTCGCTCTAAAGTTTATACGCTCGCTTGAGGTAGTTTTTGGGGAGTCGATTCAGAGCTGAGTCGGCTAAACGACAGATGGAAACAGATTAGCCGACTCAGTTCTGCCGCAGCGAACATTCACGTCACGTGACTGATCAGCTGTTTCCGCTCCGGACAACATGTAACATCGCTAAAACTAGTTGGCATGACAGAATAAATACAACTTGCCCGATAGCAACACATACCTGAAATATTCTCTCCATTTTGCCGAGATGTCTGTTTTCAAACGCTACTTCCTGTTTACTGTGGAAGTGCGTAACGCTGACGTCTGACGTATGGCGCTGACGTGTGACGTAATGACGCTGACGTCTGACGTAGAGACGCTTTGCGTGGCATTGCAGATGCGCTTCAAGCCAGTTTAATGGAAACACTTCTGATCCTCATAATTTTAATTTACATTTTAGCGAAATTTTCTAAAATTCGCTCAAAAATCGAATTTAAATTGGATGGAAACATAGCTTGTGAAATGTCTCCTTAATGTCCAGGAACTCTGCCAGAAGACAGAAGACACGGGGTGGCGAGAGGACATCAGATCAAACCAGTGGTTCACCTGCTCCAGAATCCAGGCTGTTGTCAGGTTGGAGGGACGTCGCTGCTGCTCCTGCTCCACCATATGCACTTGCTGAAAACATGCATTGCAGGCTCCACCTTCATTTTCTTAAAATGACTTGGCTGAAGAGTTTTTTGTGAGATTTGGGGCAATTTTGAAAGGCATTTCTTCCTGAAATTCAACCACATCTTTCACTGAACCAAGTGAAACTTCATTGTGTTGAAGTCCCTCATTTAGCACAACGTCTGGTTGAATTATAAAAGTCTGTCCACGAACCAGGGCACTCTTCAAATTCTTTACCAGATGTGGGACATGAAGTAAAGCCTTTTATCTCGTCTTGCTGGGTGTTGGACAGATGTTTTGTTGTGGCCCACTCCAAATGCCCGCCACATCGCTCTGTTAGCACTGCCCATGTCAGTAGTGATGTTTAGCACGAGAAGGCCTATGGAAGCTGCTCTTTCAATGATTTCTAGAATGAGTGGCTCATGATTTGCCCAATTGGTAGAATTGCCACTGAAATGGTAAGACACCACTTGCTTCCATCTTGTTGTGCTTCCTGTATGTAATTAATAAATAGTATAAATATTTTGAGCCCTGATTGAAAATGTTTGTGCAGATTAAACTTACAGCACTCAGTTTGTGTTGTTGTGATGATGGTGATGTTGCTCCTGCTGACTTGATATGATGTAATTAATAAACAATAGTAGTAAATGTACTTCATTAAAGCTTGTTTTACATTTGACATATTTTATAATTGTTTTGTAATTTATTTTTGCACAATTAACACTTATTTTGTCATCTGTTATGATTATAACTAGAAACTGTTTCATTTAAATTAACATTTTAATCAGTGAATTACAATTTTACAGTAGTAGTCAGGCTACAAGCACAATCAACTCTGTTATCCAGGTACAGTACTTGGTTGCTATAAAAAATACAAATAGAACAATTATATAATGTGCAGAAATGAAGACTTCATCCCAGATCTAAGGTAAGCTGGAGCAGATACTGATGGCATGGAGGACAAGGTAGATCATTCTCATGTACAGAACATCAGAAATAGCTCTCTAATAAGCGTTACTCTTATTTTCTTGTTTTTTTTTTACATGTGTAACATTATAAAACACTGTTGAAATGGCTATATTGATCATTGTATTGCATAGACATTTTTTTCTCCAAACAAATGTGTTTACAGTTTCGTTTCACTGTAATGATCTGCCACGTCTAAAAAGACTTTAAAAAAACGCATAGTCAGTGAAATAACCAATAATCAGTTAAGTAATCAGTTTGTTACTGCTCAATAATTACTGAAAGATGTTGGACAAAGTAAGAAAAGTCGCATTTTGGGTTCTGTTGCGCCAGTAGCTGCTCAAACTGACTGCGTCGAGCTGTGAGAGCTGCATGAACCACGTGACCACCTAGCGGCGTCACATTTGCGTGGCAGAGAGAACTTCCGGGTCATATCCGCTGTCAATAAAAGAAATTACAAAATCGAAACTGACCCGTCGTTATCCGTTTTTTCCATTTTCGTTTTGTGCACAAAATCGGAAATCGGATAACGGTTTGTAATCCATTTTTTTGTTTTGGTTAAATAAACGAAAAACGGAAAAACAAGTGGTTTTTTCATTTTTTCATTTTTTGTTTCAAATGAAAAAACGAACTGCCTGAATGTACACGGTCCGTGTACATTCAGGCAGTTCGTTTTTTCATTTGAAACAAAAAATGAAAAAACGAAAAAACCACTTGTTTTTTCGTTTTTCGTTTATTGAACCAAAACAAAAAAATGGATTACAATCCGTTATCCGATTTCCGATTTTGTGCACAAAACGAAAATGGAAAAAACGGATAACGACGGGTCAGTTTCGATTTTGTAATTTCTTTTATTGACAGCGGATATGACCCGGAAGTTCTCTCTGCCACGCAAATGTGACGTGTCGAAGCATTTGTGTGCACATTTAAGAGTGTAGAATGCATTTGAGCATATTTACACAGAACAAACTTTGTATTGTTTAAAAAAACTCTTAACAGAGAAAAATCTGGGAGATCGATACCGCGGCCCAGTTACATCAGTGTAATTATGATGAAGATATTATTGTGCTTTTATTGTGAAAAGACAACAGAGGGGGGGGGGGGCAGCGACCACTTTGTAACAGGTAAGGATCTCGTTTAAATCATATTTTCAGATATTTTATTGGACAGTTACTAGAAAGACAGGCGTTCGTATGCCAGGTAAGATATGTTATGCCCTAGCTTGTGTAGTGGTTCAACACTTGGTTGTTCCCAGAAAAATTCGATTAGAATGCTAATGTTGTTAGCGGTTAGCTTAGTGCTAGGAAATGCATTTACGTGTTTTACTTTAAAGTGGTGTCTTATATTTAGGTTGTCCGAGTGCAGCAGCTGATGTACATTCCCAAGACTGGGCCCCCACTGTTAACCTGGGGTACCAAAGAAGTAACGAGAGGCCACAAACAGAAGCATCCCACCGACGTGGGGAAAGAGCTAAGGAGCTGCTAAAAGTTACATACAGCTGCGTTTCTACATTGAACGCAGTACAGTCTCCGTGTTTTCTCCGGTAAGTTGATGAAAATACAGCATTTTTTTGCCACTATGAGGCGTTAGCTGAATGTTCTGACCATAATTTATCAACAGTAATATTTCATGTCGCCAGTTTTTTGTTAATTAAACATGTTAAAATGCTATTGTGTGTTAACTACACCTAACTCTTTCATCATGATGGTTTACTGGGTCTATTTCTGTCTAATTCATCGTTTTAAAATATCCATTACATTACAGCTTAAATTTTCAAAAGTTTATATCTTTATTTTTTATGATAATTCCAGAAAATACTTAGCCTTTTTTTCTGAGAGATTGATGTGGTTTAATATAGTTCAAATTATAGATCCTTTGTCAAAGACTGCAGTATAAATTGTGACATTATCATTAAATAAAACCATGATTGTGGAGATGAGTATTTTTTTTATGTTTTCCAGGTGAACCACATGAGAATGACTTCAGTGAACTGCATTCAAACAAAGGTAAAGGTACAAGTTCTTGTTTTCACAAAACAATAATTGCTGAATCAAGAAGTTTGGATAAAATTATTTAACACCATAACCTTCACAAATTGGTATTTACTGCAGGACTGTTAATTTGAATTTGTATTATATTATTAGTATGGTAATCATGGGTCAAGTTGAGATTAGACTCTTTCAAGACAGAACAAGAAATAAGAATTATTTCCAAGAACATATCAGCATCAACAAGTTGTAGAA
>JBBPBX010055897.1:0-22945 GCA_038048925.1 Garcialebias charrua
ATATTCCTCCCTCTTTTCCATATGGCACCATCGTCCGCAAACAGTGAACATCCTATATCCCTCCCAGTGTCTGTAAATATATCATTGATCATTAATGAAAAAAATAATGGACTTAAAATGCTCCCTTGTGGTGTTCCATTGTCTACAGTAATTTTATTTGATAGGTCTTGCCCGATTCTCACTTCTATCGTTCTGTTTGATAAAAAGTTTTGAACCCAGGTACGTATACATTTTTCCATTAATCCCCATTTGACATAATTTAATTAATAATCCGTCCACCCACATCATGTCGTATGCCTTCTCGATGTCAAAAAAGACAGCGACCACACTTTCCTTGTTGATTTGTGCTTTTCTGATTTCGTGTTCTAAACAAATTGTTGGATCATTAGTATTCCGCCCTTTTCTAAACCCACTCTGATATTTAGAAATGTATCCTTTGTTATTCAAATAATAAGTTAATCTATTATTAATCATTTTTTCCATTATTTTACACATGTTTGAAGTTAAAGCAATTGGTCTGTAATTTTCTGGTTTTGAATTGTCCTTTCCTGGTTTGGCTATTGGAATGATGACAGCCTCCTTCCAGCCCTGTGGCAGCTCCCCCTCCTCCCAGATTTTATTGTAAAATTCTAAAATTATGTCTTTTGATGATTCGCTGAGATGTTCTATCATCGTGTACCAAATGTTATCTTTACCAGGTGCTGTATTCTTTGTTTTCCGTAGTGCATAATTTAGTTCTGTTATTGTAAATGGTTCATTTAATGAATTATTTGTTTCTTCAGTATTTTGTAGCAAATCTTTGAATTTTAGTTTTGTGGATACCTGACCTCTCCTTCCTTCTTCACTGATGTTACTCGAGCTATGAATGTTACGAAATGTTTGTACTAATATTTCAGCTTTCTCGTCATCTTTTATAATAGTTTTGTTTTCTATTTTCAACACTGGATATTCATATTCTTTTTTAATACCATTCATTCGTTTAATTATTTTCCAAATTTTTTCAATTTTCGTTTCTCTTCCCACTGTGTTACAGAATTTTCTCCAATATTCTCTCTTTGCTTTCTTAACAATTCTCCTAACCATAGCTTGATTTCTTTTATAATCAATTAAGTTCTGATAAATTGGATTTCTTTTAAAGGTGGAGTCTGCAGTTTCTGTAGAACATCAGCACTTAGAAAAAATTTCAACAAGCAAAGCATTCTGATCCCTCCCCCTCAGAGCCATATATGGCACTGCCCCCTTGTGGTCTGTTAAAATTCAAATTCAAGCTCTGTTTTTATTGGCTGATTCGAATTCAAGCTCGGTTTTTATTGGCTGGTTACAAACTTTGTTTTTATTGGCTGGAAAATGGCGGGTCACTTTTTCTTTTTAGAAATGCTTATTTACCACCTGGAGAAGCAAGGGGACAATATTTTTTTTTTGTTTTTTTCAGAGATTACCTCTCTAACATCAATCTAGTGACAGAGTGAAGAAATATGTTAAAAATATATTGTTAGAAAAGTTACATATAGCAGCTTTAAGTACTTTAAATGCTTTATTTCTTAATTTTATCATATCACTACATTCACTTGTCCACCACGGTACCATTTTTTGTCATTCTGTCTTCCTCCTTTCTTTATCGAATTTTCTGCTGCTTCTAGAATTATCTTGTTTATACATATATTCATATTATTCACATCCTTTGTCATGTCGACTTTCATTAGACTAGTTTGACTCAAATAGCTAAATTTAACCCAGTCTGCCTTACTAAAATTCCATGTCTTGTTTATTTTTCTACTCTTGTTGTGTACTGTTATTCCTGCCCTGATTGTAATGGGATAATGATCGCTACCGATTGTAGTGTCTTTATCAATGTCCCACTCACAGACACCAGCCAGTGAGTTTGAGACAATTGTTAAGTCTATGACAGACTCTGCTCCTGTTTTTACATTTAGTCTCGTTCCTCTCCCATCATTAATAAATACTAAATTTTTATTTTCCATTATTTCCTCAATAACCTGTCCATTTTTATCATTGCATTTCCCCCATACTGTGCTATTTGTGTTAAAGTCCCCACACCATATTACTCTCCCTTCCAGATATTCCATCACCTCCTCCAACAACTCCAGTGATAGTGCTTTACATGGATTATAAAAATTTAGTATTTTACAGTTTCCTTCTTTTCCCCAAAGTTCAACTAATATGTATTCCAATTCTTCACCTTTCCCTAATATTTGATACTGCATGCCTTGTTTTATGAATATTATACACCCTCCTCCACTTCCTTCTTGTCGATCCCTTCTTAAACTTTCATATCCTTTAATAACAAAATCTAATGATGGTTTTAACCATGTCTCCTGTACACAAATAACATCCGGTGTCTCTTCAAGTGCGTCAATATAACCCTTAAATTCTTGTCCATTAGCAATTAGGCTTCTAGCATTCCATTGTAATATTATCATATATTATCACTCTGTGTTCCAGGTCCCCCATCTGTTTCCAGCCTTTTGTTAATGTTTTCCCAAGTTTTCCCTCTTTGAACCCCAGGAACTTTTCAGCACCTTTTACTATTATTTTTATTTTCTCTGTTTTATGTTTGGCCTGGTCAGTGCAGTTTACTACGTAT
The DNA here is from genome assembly GCA_038048925.1 of Garcialebias charrua. Lineage (NCBI taxonomy): Eukaryota > Metazoa > Chordata > Actinopteri > Cyprinodontiformes > Rivulidae > Garcialebias > Garcialebias charrua. The sequence goes on from JBBPBX010055897.1 coordinate 2,606, forward strand.
GCTACGAACAATATCAAGTTTTCGATTGGCATTGAGATGTTTTCGTCTGTTTGTGGTTTGCTGGTACTTTGTTGTGGGTTATGTGTCACTGTTTGTGCTGTCTCTCTTGTCTTTTGTCCTTTTACACGTTTGACTGCTTCTGCATATGTGGTATTCGTAGTTATTTTAACCTGTTGGATTTCTTAAGCTGTTTTCCTCACTTCACACCCCCCAAATGTAACTCTATGTTGGCCTCCACAGTTGCAACACTTCTCCTTTTCTTCTTTACATTCTTCTTCTTCTTCATGTGATTTATGGCGGATCGCAAACAACTGTTAGGTGCATACTGCCACCTACTGTGCAGGAGTGTGTAACCTCTTAAAGTGCGACTAAACCCAAAATTAACTTTTTTTAGCTGATAAACTCCCTAGAATGTGTTTAAAATGTTATCTAGCACTATGGCTTTTTTCACATAATTGTGCATATCTGTGTAAATTGGCAATATTTGGCAATATTTGGTCTAAAAATGTGTTTACGGTAGTTCTATGGGTTGAACTGGTGGATTACACCTTAATTTTCTTATTTGTGCAAACGCTCATGTGTGACATGTCTGCTCATGTGTGATGTCACACAGGTGGTTCAAGCAGAGCCAATCCCCTGCAGAGATGAGAAGTGCATACCTTATATGGAAGTGCTGCATTTCACTCCTGACAAGCGGTTTTATTTTTCTTTTCATTTTCATTTTTTTAGGCCTTTGGTTTTGGATGGAATGGGTGGAATAGATAAATACATCTACATGTTTATTCTTTGTTGTTGCTTGGTGTATGTTGTTGGCTAGAGGTTTAATTTGTTTTAGGTTGTTGCAGGTGGAGGCGTGAACAAAAGCACAACTCTACCTCCACCCTTCCTTGTCTCTCGACGCGCCCATTTTCAGGGAGATTTTGGAAGGAGGAGTTACCGTCTCAACCTGGGTTTAGTCTCACTTTAAAGAGCAACTCCACCATAGATATGTTTATTATATCTATGAACTCCACACCCTGTGGATCGGTAACTCCTCCTTCCAAAATCTCCCTGATAATGGGCGTGTCGAGAGACAAGGAGGGGTGGAGGTAGAGTTGTGCTTTTGTTCACGCCTCCACCTGCAACAACCTAAAACAAATTAAACCTCTAGCCAACAACATACACCAAGCAACAACAAAGAATAAACATGTAGATGTATTTATCTATTCCACCCATTCCATCCAAAACCAAAGGCCTAAAAAAATGAAAATGAAAAGAAAAATAAAACCGCTTGTCAGGAGTGAAATGCAGCACTTCCATATAAGGTATGCACTTCTCATCTCTGCAGGGGATTGGCTCTGCTTGAACCACCTGTGTGACATCAGAGTGTACAAGACACATCAGAGTGAACAGTCCTGACCAATATGAAAATTAAGGTGCAATAACCTCTGTTCAACCCAAAGGACTACCGTAAACACGTTTGTGCGATGTAAAAATGTAAATAATGCTTGCCTTGTCTTATTGATGTCCTCCTTATTCCCTTCTGTTCCCAATATCCCTTTCAAGCTCCATTCTCTCCCCACCTCACTTACTTTTTCCCTCATCCTCTCTCTTTCTGCAGTGTACTTTGTACACGTCAACATGTTCCACTCTTTCCTTTTCCCCACAAGCCTCACAATCATCATCATCCCTTTTCCCTATTAAATATAAAAAAGTCATTTAAATAAGAGTGCCCTACCCTCAGTCTCATCATAATTACATCTTCTCTTCTGTTTCTTTCTTTGAATTTCTGTATTTTCACTGACTTTTGTATTTTATATAACTTTCTTCCCTTTTTATCTTCATCCCATTTTTTCTGCCATATTTCTGTTCCTTTTTCCTTGATTAATGCTTTTCCTTCACCTTTATCAAATGCGATAGGAATTGTTATTTGTGCTCCCGTAGCCTTTTTGCAAGTCTATCAGCAGCTTCATTTCCCTTCACCCCCACATGTGCTGGTACCCAACAAAACTGAATGTCCATCCCTCCCCTGTGTAGCCTGTACAAACTATTATATATTTCAATTATAAGATCCTTTCTGCATTCTCCTTTAGACTGTAAACTGTCTAAGGCCGACTTTGAATCTGTGCAAATAACCACTCTGTCCGGTCTGACCTCTTCCACCCACTGCAGGCTTATGATTATTGCTACCATCTCTGCTGTGAATACTGACAGTTGATCCGATAAGCGTTTGGATATTGTCGTCTTAAATTCTGGAACGTAAATCCCAATTCCCACACACCCAAGTGTGTTTTTAGAGCCATCTGTGTAAATCTGTAAATAATTGGAATACGATTGTCTAAGGTAAGCACTGGTATTAAACCCAATTTCATATAAATTCCATTTTCTTTTCATTTCTACAACTGTCATATCAATTTTAGTATTTGGAAATAACCATGGAGGTACAACACTTATTGAATTACACTTGGAGAATATTTTGTTTTCTAAACCATAAATAGATGCCCACTTATTTCCCATCCATCCAAATCCAGCCCTTTGATATTTGGAGTACTCCCAACAGTTCTGTATAATTTTTGTTGCAGGATTTTCACCGTCGCTGCCTTTTAGTTTGTTCCAATAATTAAGTGCTAGCTTTATTCTCCTAATTTCTAGCGGAGTCTCTCCTGTCTCTATTAAAAGAGCATTAGTGGGAGTGGATTTTATTGCCCCAGTATATCCTTAATGCCCTGTATTGCAACGTGTCAAGAGTTTTTAATGTTGTTTTTGCTGCTGCATTGTATACTATACATCCATAATCCATAGTTGTTCTCATTAGTGCTCTGTATATATTTAACAAAGATTCTTTATCTGCCCCCCAATCACTTCCAGCTACAGTACTGCTTTCATGAGGTTAATCACTTTCTTACATTTAGTTTCTACATGTTTTATGTGAACTTTCCATGCATATGTTTTATCTAACCATAAACCTAAATATTTGAATTCGGAAACTATTTCTAAAGGTTGATTATATAATGTTAACGTTTCCATATTTACTTTCCTTTTATTTGTAACAACCATACAACATGATTTACTGACTGATATTTTGAATCCCCATTCATATGACCATGTTTCTATTTCTTTAATAGCTCTTTAATGTTTCCAATAACATGAGACACATTACGTCCTCATCCAAATGGCCCCATCATCTGCATAAAGTGCCGATTGAATGCAGTTACAGTATTTAAATTAGAAAAGATATCATTAATCATGATATTAAACAACACTGGGTTCTTCTTCTTCTTCTTCTTTTGTTTTTTTTTATTGGCGGCTGGCAACCAACTTAAGGTGCATTTACCGCCACCTACCAGACTGGAGTGATGTCAGAGGGAATTTGACACATCACAACGATGTGTATGGCGTGCAAATTCACACCCTATTTCTTAACTACATGTTTGCATGTTGAAGCATGCACCGGCATACAGATACTTAAAGACCGTGTAAAGTGAAATTAGATTTGTGTTTTTAGTTTATCACATGGCATAAATATGTGTTATTAATCACCCATATAAATCTGACTGATTAAAAACATTGTTTTCCTTATAAAATTAAGTGTCAAAAATCATGAAAATACATTGTTTTCCCTTAGTCTGGAACTGTGGGGGCGTGTCAGCAGTGGGCGTGGTTTCAGCACAGTTCTGCAGCTCAGAGAGCAAGTAGGAGGACTCTCTCGCTCAGAGCTGAACTGTGTGGAGGAGGAAGACAGGTTCATCAGTAAACCTGCTCTGTTTGCTCCTTTTTCCAAGAGTTACGCTGTTTTTAGTGCACAAACAACTCTGGTTTTATTTTTAAAGTTGAGGACGCAACTATAATTCATAACTCCGCTGTTCTGTGTTTAGAAGATGAGCGGACTCGCGCGGCTGCACCGGTCCGACCCGACACATCGCATGCGGGGGCTGTGTTGGTGATTAAGATAAAGAGGGCTGTGTTGGTGATTAAGATAAAGAGTAATCACGTTGATAACTAAGTATGCAATGGACCTGTCGCATTTTCTTAGCAAAAAAGGAGCTTGTGAACTTGTAGGGCACAGGCTTAGCAATAAAAAAAAAGAAAGAAAGAAAAGAAACAGGAAAGGCGGCGGCGGTGTCCGGAGGCTGAGGAGGGAGACGGTCAGTAGCAGGTGCCCTGACCATTAAAACATCCTGGGAAGATGCAGGAACGAGGCATAATTGATTAGCTAGCTAACAATGAACAAAATATCTATGCTATTGCTATCTGATGCTATCTGCGAGTCGCGAGTGAACGGCTCCACCCATGCGAAGAACAATTTATATGACTGGAGCAGCAGGGGGTGGGGGCTATACTAATGAGGACCGCGTGACGAAACGCGGTCACGTTTAAAACACGCCTAAAAAATCCTGAAACACACATGTCTTTATACACAGTTTCATGTATAACTTCAAAATTAATTGAGCTACAATTTTGAGACTTTTTACTCATTTACAACATTACAATTATCACATTTATAATGTTTATTTAAGGAAATGTTGAAATTCACTTTACACGGTCTTTAAATACTCATACATTAAATGGGATTTATTAAGCCCGTGTTATTTAAATACTTAAATGTGCTATGTGTAACTTTCTGTAGAGTGCAGAACTTAGAAATATTTTCAACAGACAAAGCATTCTGATCCCTCCCCCTCAGAGCCATATATGGCTCTGCTCCACCTTGCTCTGCTGAAATTCAAATTCAAGCTCTGTTTTTATTGGCTGATTCAAATTCAAGCTCTGTTTTTATTGGCTGGTTACAAACTCTGTTTTTATTGGCTGGTTAACGGCGGGTCACTCTGTTTTTAGTGTTTTTATAAATGCTGATAGAGAAGCAAGGGGACTATAGTTTTTTTCAGAGATTACTTTGTCTAACACCAGTCTGTCAGTAGATAGTGACAGAGTGAAGAAATATGTTAAAAATATATTGTTAGAAAAGATACAGACTGCATTACAAACTTACATAGTGCAGCTTTAAACAAGTGGTTTTTAACATAGCTCGATTTATTTTCTAATAGACTGATCATAGATAGTCCGATATTCTTTTTGTTTAGTGATGATTCCAAAAGCTGACGTTCTTCTAAATATTTATCACAATGTAACAAAACATGCTCCACAGTTTCCATCTGAGTGTGGCAATGTGCCCCGTAGGCCTTGAACGCACCATAGGTGCTGAGATGTGATTGGGTCTGGTGCTGGCTGCCTGTGTATAAAGGGCCTTCCCTCATTGGCTGACCTCATGATTCTACTTCCGGTTCAGACGGTAGCGTTTGTGGCGTGGCACGCCAGGTGTAAATACATGCACGCTCTGATAGTGCGTCTAAGGAAGCTATATCGCTGATCTATCGTCTCACAGCGGTGGTGAGTAAAAGCCCTAGTTTCCTTCCTTCGTTTTTTAAATGCTTTTAGATTTTAATTTTAATATTTATTTTTTAAGGACGTATATTGCTGACCTATCGTCTCACAGCGGTGGTGAGTAAAGCCTTAGTTTTCCTCTCTTGTTTTTAAACGCTTTTAGATTTTAATTCTAATTTATTTTGTTAGCTGCTGCTGTTTGTCCTTGACCGTTTGTTTACCTGCGGTGCGGGTTGTCCTGACTGGCGTTTCACCTGGCTGGTCCGTGGGCTGTCGTCTTGTCGTCCTGGCGCTGGTTTGATGCCCGCTGTTCCGGCCGGCGTAGGGCTGGCTGTACGTCCTGCGTGGCTGATCGAGGCCAACTGAGATTCAGCCCGGACTAATCGTCCTGGTGCCGGCGTGAGTGGCGTTTCATGTGACGCTGTAGTTCTTCCAGGACTCTTTAGACAGCTGCGGCTTGATTAACAGAACATCTCCCAGGCGGTGGACGATTTGCCTATGAGGTTTTCCTTTTGTTTTTAGAATATTGTATTTAATTGCACTTTTATTGTTGCCTGGAGTTATAACTGCCATTTTAACTGTGTATTTTAAATTTAGGATTTTTTATTGTTGCCTGGAGTTATAACTGCCCTTTTAACTGTGTATTTTAAATTTAGGATTTTTTATTAAACAAATAATTGTGCAATCTATTGGTTTTCGTGTGAAGTGTCTCCTGCCTCAGCTGCAACACCGTGTGCCTCAAGGGTAACTGTTTTGGGTGAAAGTAATTTTAACCAATTTTATTATTTGAAATGGTATAATTTAAACTTCACCTTAATTTTAAACCACACCCGCCCCGGCTACATGAGGGCAGTGATCGCAGGCCCCATTTTCATGTTTTCCTATTTTTAAAAGAGAACCATTAAGCCCAGAATGTCCTATTCTAAATAAGTCTTGACATAACTACTTCCTCCTTTCGCCTTCCGCTCAAACATTCATTTTCCCCCACATTCTTTTGAATTGTATACAGATGTCTTCCGTTTTCATTGTCATCCCATTGTTCCTGCCAGGTCTTAAGAATTTCTTTTTGTATAATTGATTTTCCCTCATTTTTACTTAATGGAATATTTAAATGAACAATTTCTGATTTCAAAGCCTGTTTTGCAAGAATATCTACTTCCTCATTACCTTCTACACCTGCATGAGCAGGAATCCAGACAAATCGGACATATTACAGTATGTAGCTGAACCAATAATTGGTGTATTCTAAACAGCAAATCCAATCTGGAAGCTTTTCCAGACTTTATACTTAATAATGCCGCTTGGCTGTCTGACGCTATTATAAATTGACTATCACCCCCCATATCATAATCCAGCAACCATTCCAGTCCCAGTATAATGGCTGATAATTCAACTGTAAAAACAGCTAAATGATCAGCTGTTCTCCTCTTAAGCAAGACTCTAAGGTGTGGGATATTCATTGCTGCTCTGATTTTACCACTATTTGGATCTTTAGATCCATCCGTATATATAATCATCCTATCTTTATATCTTTCAAGATGCTTATTCACTACCATCCATTCTGGAGTATTTCCATTTTTAAGAATTTCCCCCAATTGGAGATCAACTTCTGGATGTATAAATAGCCATGGTGGAATTTCAGATTGTGGAATTGCACTATATTGGAATTTAGTTAAACCAAGATTCTCAGCTTTAATGTCCCCAACCCATCCAAAACTATTATAATTTGATTTATTATGTTCCCAACAGTCCTGCAGCACCATCTTAGTTGGATGATCTTGTTTATGTCCTTGTAGGTTCACCCAATACAAATACATTAGCTTTAATCTACGTAATCTCAACGGAAGCTCACCATTTTCCACTTGTAAAGCTGCTAAAGATGTTGTTCTGAAAGCTCCACAACAAGTTCTCAGTCCTTTCGTTTGTTCACTATCCAGTTTCTTCAGATGACTGTCAGCAGCTGCCATATATGCAATGCACCCATAATCTAAAGAAGATCTCATGAGGGCCCGATATATTCCTAACAGCGCTTTTCTTGATGCTCCCCTTTCCTGTCCAGAGAGACATCTTAATGTATATATATATACATATATTTTTCTTCTTCCGGCTCTCGGCAAAGCAAGTCGCATATCTTTTTGCTCCTACCCTCCCTAAGTTTTCCTCCTCCCTGCTTGCTTTTTGTCTCGTCCGTGACTCTTCAGCGCTCACTCGAACCAATTTGCGATGGAGTTAATAAATTGGGCTGTTTCATCTATAGATAAGATTTTTTCCACGAAGCGGACCGGGCCAGGAGAAGCGGCCTGCCCCTCTGACACGCACGCTGTCGGATACATGATGGACTCCTGGGGACAGTGGCAACCCATGTGTTTGACCGTCCTGTCTGTCGAAGACGTGGAAGATTTGTGGATTATTGGGATATTGGTGGCAGCTGCTCTGTTTTTTGGCGTGAGCGGAGCTGTCTGTTACTGGAAGATTAGGAAGACTGCGGCGGCTATCGGCGCGCTGGCCAAACTTCCTGATCAGCAAGAATCTCTGATCCGGGCTGTGAGCTCCTCAACCCAGCTGTTGTACGAACTGAACCGCACGATAGGAGCGGCGGGAGACCACCGCGGACCTGCGGTGCGCTTTGGAACTCGTTTACAGCCGCCCGGCATTAATCAGGGCACGGATGGGGGTTCGTAGCTTCGGAATCTCATATGATTCGGCGATTTTGGACCTGAACAGCACCTGGACTTTGGAAGGCTGCAGTCAAAAAGAACACTGTGGCCTGGATTGAAGATAAACAATAACTATCTAATCTAGTTTCTGCACGACCTTGGAAAAGAAGAAGGCTGTTTGCTGGAAACTATTCTCCTGGAGTGAAGCTGAGAGACATTGCTGCAGCTTTGCACACTCCTCCTCTTCCGGACGACTGTGTATACATAATCATGTTGTATTAATTAACTGGTGCAATGTTAATAAATAAATCTCTTATCTCTTATCTCTCTTATCTTAACAAATTGTTCACTTTTTTACATTTATTTTGAACTAATTCTATTTGGTGTTTCCACGTTAAACTTTCATCAAAGATGACTCCTAAGAGCCTCACCGTTTTAACTTGTTCAAGCTTTTGTTTATAAAGGTGTAACGTAATGTCCTTAAGTCTTCTATAAAAACTTGAGTTTTTGTTGTTGACATCCTACATCCCCATTTGTTTGCCCAAACTTCCACTTTCGAGATAGCATCCTGCATCTTTTTTTGTAAATATACCAGATTACGTCCCCGCACCCACAAAGCCCCATCATCTGCATATAAGGATTTACCTATTCTCCCATCCATCTCATCAAATATATCATTTATCATGATATTAAAAAGAATCGGGCTACTCACACTGCCTTGTGGAGTACCATTCTCAACAGTGTACTTGGTAGAGAAATTTGTCCCCACCTTAACTTCTATTTCTCTACCAAATAAAAAATCCAAAACCCAATTATACATCTTACCTCCTATACCGAGGTTCCTTAATTTAATCAGTAATCCCTCTTTCCATAACATACCGTACGCCTTCTCCATATCAAAGATCACTAATTCTTTATTCGTCTGAGCTTTTCTTATGTCAGATTCCAAACACAGTATTGCATCCAATGTACTTCTCCCTTTACGAAAACCACTTTGAAAAGGACAGCATTTATTTTTACTTTCAATAAAATATGTTAGTCTTTCTGTAACTAACCTTTCCATTCCGCTCATTCTCAATCAGTTCATCTGGACAGTTTCTTTTTAGTAGAAACGTTTCACCCTCACTCCAGAGGGCTTCGTCAGTCAGAGTAGTCCAAAGCAAACTGAAGCTACCCCACCAAGTAAACAACTTAAGTGGACCAACCAGTTTGCTGTACTTTTGTCTTGAACCACTTTGGACATGTCTGCCTGCCTGGGAGGAGTCGACGAGGGACAAGCCCCCAGAAACCATCTTGGCTACAGCAAACTGGTTGGTCCACTTAAGTTGTTTACTTGGTGGGGTAGCTTCAGTTTGCTTTGGACTACTCTGACTGACGAAGCCCTCTGGAGTGAGGGTGAACGTTTCTACACAGCTCTGTCTGGCTCATTGCCCTTGATCTTTGGCCAAACAGCGCAGACAGCAGAAACTGCGAGGTCATTGACACTTTCACCAAGGAGACAAACTGAACCAGTCTCCCAGCAGCCGGCGCAAACACCTCTTAGCTTGCCGCCCTCTGAGGGTGCAGTTGTCACCAGGTGTGGGCGCATGGTTAGGAAGCCACGACGACTGTTGTCGTGACAAAGTTAAAAAAAAAAAAAAGAAAAGAAAAAACTGTTCGATATGTGGACTTTGCTGTAAGTTTTGTTGTTCTGAGATTGTGTTTTGGGAAGATGATTTATTTTCTTTTATTGTCATTATGGTTACCTTATTTTGAAATGAGGACATTTCATTTAAAGAGGGGGAAGTATGTAAGATGATTTATTTTGATTTATTTTGATGTAAGATGATTTATTTGGGCAGTTACGTATTTAGGTTACTGTGTCTTTAAGAGACTTCTTCTTCGTGGGTTTTTCTTCGGGGTTTTTTGGGTGTGTTCAGGTTAAGCGGGCGAAAACAACGGGAGATGCGGGCAGCGTTCATGAGGGGATGACGTTGTATTGAACAGCTGAATAAAGTCCGTGCAGCCAAGCTATTCCCTTTCAGCGTGGTTACTCTTTCTCCACCCCACGACCCTCGGATGTGTTTGTGACACTTCTCCACCTCAAGCGGTGGTGTTACACCAGTTTGGCAGTATGGTTCCAGTCTGTAACCAGTTTGGCAGTATGGTTCCAGTCTATAACCAGTTTGGCAGTATGGTTCCAGTCTGTAACCAGTTTGGCAGTATGGTTCCAGTCTGTAACCAGTTTGGCAGTATGGTTCCAGTCTGTAACCAGTTTGGCAGTATGGTTCCAGTCTGTAACCAGTTTGGCAGTATGGTTCCAGTCTGTAACCAGTTTGGCAGTATGGTTCCAGTCTGTAACCAGTTTGGCAGTATGGTTCCAGTCTGTAACCAGTTTGGCAGTATGGTTCCAGTCTGTTACCAGTTTGGCAGTATGGTTCCACTCTGTAACCAGTTTGGCAGTATGGTTCCAGTCTGTAACCAGTTTGGCAGTATGGTTCCAGTCTGTAACCAGTTTGGCAGTATGGTTCCAGTCTGTAACCAGTTTGGCAGTATGGTTCCAGTCTGTAACCAGTTTGGCAGTATGGTTCCAGTCTGTTACCAGTTTGGCAGTATGGTTCCAGTCTGTAACCAGTTTGGCAGTATGGTTCCAGTCTGTAACCAGTTTGGCAGTATGGTTCCAGTCTGTAACCAGTTTGGCAGTATGGTTCCAGTCTGTAACCAGTTTGGCAGTATGGTTCCAGTCTGTAACCAGTTTGGCAGTATGGTTCCAGTCTGTAACCAGTTTGGCAGTATGGTTCCAGTCTGTAACCAGTTTGGCAGTATGGTTCCAGTCTGTAACCAGTTTGGCAGTATGGTTCCAGTCTGTAACCAGTTTGGCAGTATGGTTCCAGTCTGTAACCAGTTTGGCAGTATGGTTCCAGTCTGTAACCAGTTTGGCAGTATGGTTCCAGTCTGTTACCAGTTTGGCAGTATGGTTCCAGTCTGTAACCAGTTTGGCAGTATGGTTCCAGTCTGTAACCAGTTTGGCAGTATGGTTCCAGTCTGTAACCAGTTTGGCAGTATGGTTCCAGTCTGTAACCAGTTTGGCAGTATGGTTCCAGTCTGTTACCAGTTTGGCAGTATGGTTCCAGTCTGTAACCAGTTTGGCAGTATGGTTCCAGTCTGTAACCAGTTTGGCAGTATGGTTCCAGTCTGTAACCAGTTTGGCAGTATGGTTCCAGTCTGTAACCAGTTTGGCAGTATGGTTCCAGTCTGTAACCAGTTTGGCAGTATGGTTCCAGTCTGTAACCAGTTTGGCAGTATGGTTCCAGTCTGTAACCAGTTTGGCAGTATGGTTCCAGTCTGTAACCAGTTTGGCAGTATGGTTCCAGTCTGTAACCAGTTTGGCAGTATGGTTCCAGTCTGTAACCAGTTTGGCAGTATGGTTCCAGTCTGTAACCAGTTTGGCAGTATGGTTCCAGTCTGTAACCAGTTTGGCAGTATGGTTCCAGTCTGTAACCAGTTTGGCAGTATGGTTCCAGTCTGTAACCAGTTTGGCAGTATGGTTCCAGTCTGTAACCAGTTTGGCAGTATGGTTCCAGTCTGTAACCAGTTTGGCAGTATGGTTCCAGTCTGTAACCAGTTTGGCAGTATGGTTCCAGTCTGTAACCAGTTTGGCAGTATGGTTCCAGTCTGTAACCAGTTTGGCAGTATGGTTCCAGTCTGTAACCAGTTTGGCAGTATGGTTCCAGTCTGTAACCAGTTTGGCAGTATGGTTCCAGTCTGTAACCAGTTTGGCAGTATGGTTCCAGTCTGTAACCAGTTTGGCAGTATGGTTCCAGTCTGTAACCAGTTTGGCAGTATGGTTCCAGTCTGTAACCAGTTTGGCAGTATGGTTCCAGTCTGTAACCAGTTTGGCAGTATGGTTCCAGTCTGTAACCAGTTTGGCAGTATGGTTCCAGTCTGTAACCAGTTTGGCAGTATGGTTCCAGTCTGTAACCAGTTTGGCAGTATGGTTCCAGTCTGTAACCAGTTTGGCAGTATGGTTCCAGTCTGTTACCAGTTTGGCAGTATGGTTCCAGTCTGTACCAGTTTGGCAGTATGGTTCCAGTCTGTAACCAGTTTGGCAGTATGGTTCCAGTCTGTAACCAGTTTGGCAGTATGGTTCCAGTCTGTAACCAGTTTGGCAGTATGGTTCCAGTCTGTAACCAGTTTGGCAGTATGGTTCCAGTCTGTAACCAGTTTGGCAGTATGGTTCCAGTCTGTAACCAGTTTGGCAGTATGGTTCCAGTCTGTAACCAGTTTGGCAGTATGGTTCCAGTCTGTAACCAGTTTGGCAGTATGGTTCCAGTCTGTAACCAGTTTGGCAGTATGGTTCCAGTCTGTTACCAGTTTGGCAGTATGGTTCCAGTCTGTAACCAGTTTGGCAGTATGGTTCCAGTCTGTAACCAGTTTGGCAGTATGGTTCCAGTCTGTAACCAGTTTGGCAGTATGGTTCCAGTCTGTTACCAGTTTGGCAGTATGGTTCCAGTCTGTAACCAGTTTGGCAGTATGGTTCCAGTCTGTAACCAGTTTGGCAGTATGGTTCCAGTCTGTAACCAGTTTGGCAGTATGGTTCCAGTCTGTAACCAGTTTGGCAGTATGGTTCCAGTCTGTAACCAGTTTGGCAGTATGGTTCCAGTCTGTAACCAGTTTGGCAGTATGGTTCCAGTCTGTTACCAGTTTGGCAGTATGGTTCCACTCTGTAACCAGTTTGGCAGTATGGTTCCAGTCTGTAACCAGTTTGGCAGTATGGTTCCAGTCTGTTACCAGTTTGGCAGTATGGTTCCAGTCTGTAACCAGTTTGGCAGTATGGTTCCAGTCTGTAACCAGTTTGGCAGTATGGTTCCAGTCTGTAACCAGTTTGGCAGTATGGTTCCAGTCTGTAACCAGTTTGGCAGTATGGTTCCAGTCTGTAACCAGTTTGGCAGTATGGTTCCAGTCTGTAACCAGTTTGGCAGTATGGTTCCAGTCTGTAACCAGTTTGGCAGTATGGTTCCAGTCTGTAACCAGTTTGGCAGTATGGTTCCAGTCTGTAACCAGTTTGGCAGTATGGTTCCAGTCTGTAACCAGTTTGGCAGTATGGTTCCAGTCTGTAACCAGTTTGGCAGTATGGTTCCAGTCTGTAACCAGTTTGGCAGTATGGTTCCAGTCTGTAACCAGTTTGGCAGTATGGTTCCAGTCTGTTACCAGTTTGGCAGTATGGTTCCAGTCTGTAACCAGTTTGGCAGTATGGTTCCAGTCTGTTACCAGTTTGGCAGTATGGTTCCAGTCTGTAACCAGTTTGGCAGTATGGTTCCAGTCTGTAACCAGTTTGGCAGTATGGTTCCAGTCTGTAACCAGTTTGGCAGTATGGTTCCAGTCTGTAACCAGTTTGGCAGTATGGTTCCAGTCTGTAACCAGTTTGGCAGTATGGTTCCAGTCTGTTACCAGTTTGGCAGTATGGTTCCAGTCTGTAACCAGTTTGGCAGTATGGTTCCAGTCTGTAACCAGTTTGGCAGTATGGTTCCAGTCTGTAACCAGTTTGGCAGTATGGTTCCAGTCTGTAACCAGTTTGGCAGTATGGTTCCAGTCTGTAACCAGTTTGGCAGTATGGTTCCAGTCTGTAACCAGTTTGGCAGTATGGTTCCAGTCTGTAACCAGTTTGGCAGTATGGTTCCAGTCTGTAACCAGTTTGGCAGTATGGTTCCAGTCTGTAACCAGTTTGGCAGTATGGTTCCAGTCTGTTACCAGTTTGGCAGTATGGTTCCAGTCTGTAACCAGTTTGGCAGTATGGTTCCAGTCTGTAACCAGTTTGGCAGTATGGTTCCAGTCTGTTACCAGTTTGGCAGTATGGTTCCAGTCTGTAACCAGTTTGGCAGTATGGTTCCAGTCTGTAACCAGTTTGGCAGTATGGTTCCAGTCTGTAACCAGTTTGGCAGTATGGTTCCAGTCTGTAACCAGTTTGGCAGTATGGTTCCAGTCTGTAACCAGTTTGGCAGTATGGTTCCAGTCTGTAACCAGTTTGGCAGTATGGTTCCAGTCTGTAACCAGTTTGGCAGTATGGTTCCAGTCTGTAACCAGTTTGGCAGTATGGTTCCAGTCTGTAACCAGTTTGGCAGTATGGTTCCAGTCTGTTACCAGTTTGGCAGTATGGTTCCAGTCTGTAACCAGTTTGGCAGTATGGTTCCAGTCTGTAACCAGTTTGGCAGTATGGTTCCAGTCTGTAACCAGTTTGGCAGTATGGTTCCAGTCTGTAACCAGTTTGGCAGTATGGTTCCAGTCTGTAACCAGTTTGGCAGTATGGTTCCAGTCTGTAACCAGTTTGGCAGTATGGTTCCAGTCTGTAACCAGTTTGGCAGTATGGTTCCAGTCTGTAACCAGTTTGGCAGTATGGTTCCAGTCTGTAACCAGTTTGGCAGTATGGTTCCAGTCTGTAACCAGTTTGGCAGTATGGTTCCAGTCTGTAACCAGTTTGGCAGTATGGTTCCAGTCTGTTACCAGTTTGGCAGTATGGTTCCAGTCTGTAACCAGTTTGGCAGTATGGTTCCAGTCTGTAACCAGTTTGGCAGTATGGTTCCAGTCTGTAACCAGTTTGGCAGTATGGTTCCAGTCTGTAACCAGTTTGGCAGTATGGTTCCAGTCTGTAACCAGTTTGGCAGTATGGTTCCAGTCTGTAACCAGTTTGGCAGTATGGTTCCAGTCTGTAACCAGTTTGGCAGTATGGTTCCAGTCTGTAACCAGTTTGGCAGTATGGTTCCAGTCTGTAACCAGTTTGGCAGTATGGTTCCAGTCTGTTACCAGTTTGGCAGTATGGTTCCAGTCTGTTACCAGTTTGGCAGTATGGTTCCAGTCTGTAACCAGTTTGGCAGTATGGTTCCAGTCTGTAACCAGTTTGGCAGTATGGTTCCAGTCTGTAACCAGTTTGGCAGTATGGTTCCAGTCTGTAACCAGTTTGGCAGTATGGTTCCAGTCTGTAACCAGTTTGGCAGTATGGTTCCAGTCTGTAACCAGTTTGGCAGTATGGTTCCAGTCTGTAACCAGTTTGGCAGTATGGTTCCAGTCTGTAACCAGTTTGGCAGTATGGTTCCAGTCTGTAACCAGTTTGGCAGTATGGTTCCAGTCTGTAACCAGTTTGGCAGTATGGTTCCAGTCTGTAACCAGTTTGGCAGTATGGTTCCAGTCTGTAACCAGTTTGGCAGTATGGTTCCAGTCTGTAACCAGTTTGGCAGTATGGTTCCAGTCTGTAACCAGTTTGGCAGTATGGTTCCAGTCTGTAACCAGTTTGGCAGTATGGTTCCAGTCTGTAACCAGTTTGGCAGTATGGTTCCAGTCTGTAACCAGTTTGGCAGTATGGTTCCAGTCTGTAACCAGTTTGGCAGTATGGTTCCACTCTGTAACCAGTTTGGCAGTATGGTTCCAGTCTGTAACCAGTTTGGCAGTATGGTTCCAGTCTGTAACCAGTTTGGCAGTATGGTTCCAGTCTGTAACCAGTTTGGCAGTATGGTTCCAGTCTGTTACCAGTTTGGCAGTATGGTTCCAGTCTGTAACCAGTTTGGCAGTATGGTTCCAGTCTGTAACCAGTTTGGCAGTATGGTTCCAGTCTGTAACCAGTTTGGCAGTATGGTTCCAGTCTGTAACCAGTTTGGCAGTATGGTTCCAGTCTGTAACCAGTTTGGCAGTATGGTTCCAGTCTGTAACCAGTTTGGCAGTATGGTTCCAGTCTGTAACCAGTTTGGCAGTATGGTTCCAGTCTGTAACCAGTTTGGCAGTATGGTTCCAGTCTGTAACCAGTTTGGCAGTATGGTTCCAGTCTGTAACCAGTTTGGCAGTATGGTTCCAGTCTGTAACCAGTTTGGCAGTATGGTTCCAGTCTGTTACCAGTTTGGCAGTATGGTTCCAGTCTGTAACCAGTTTGGCAGTATGGTTCCAGTCTGTAACCAGTTTGGCAGTATGGTTCCAGTCTGTAACCAGTTTGGCAGTATGGTTCCAGTCTGTAACCAGTTTGGCAGTATGGTTCCAGTCTGTAACCAGTTTGGCAGTATGGTTCCAGTCTGTAACCAGTTTGGCAGTATGGTTCCAGTCTGTAACCAGTTTGGCAGTATGGTTCCAGTCTGTTACCAGTTTGGCAGTATGGTTCCAGTCTGTAACCAGTTTGGCAGTATGGTTCCAGTCTGTAACCAGTTTGGCAGTATGGTTCCAGTCTGTAACCAGTTTGGCAGTATGGTTCCAGTCTGTAACCAGTTTGGCAGTATGGTTCCAGTCTGTAACCAGTTTGGCAGTATGGTTCCAGTCTGTAACCAGTTTGGCAGTATGGTTCCAGTCTGTAACCAGTTTGGCAGTATGGTTCCAGTCTGTAACCAGTTTGGCAGTATGGTTCCAGTCTGTAACCAGTTTGGCAGTATGGTTCCAGTCTGTAACCAGTTTGGCAGTATGGTTCCAGTCTGTTACCAGTTTGGCAGTATGGTTCCAGTCTGTAACCAGTTTGGCAGTATGGTTCCAGTCTGTAACCAGTTTGGCAGTATGGTTCCAGTCTGTTACCAGTTTGGCAGTATGGTTCCAGTCTGTAACCAGTTTGGCAGTATGGTTCCAGTCTGTAACCAGTTTGGCAGTATGGTTCCAGTCTGTAACCAGTTTGGCAGTATGGTTCCAGTCTGTAACCAGTTTGGCAGTATGGTTCCAGTCTGTAACCAGTTTGGCAGTATGGTTCCAGTCTGTAACCAGTTTGGCAGTATGGTTCCAGTCTGTAACCAGTTTGGCAGTATGGTTCCAGTCTGTAACCAGTTTGGCAGTATGGTTCCAGTCTGTAACCAGTTTGGCAGTATGGTTCCAGTCTGTAACCAGTTTGGCAGTATGGTTCCAGTCTGTAACCAGTTTGGCAGTATGGTTCCAGTCTGTAACCAGTTTGGCAGTATGGTTCCAGTCTGTAACCAGTTTGGCAGTATGGTTCCAGTCTGTAACCAGTTTGGCAGTATGGTTCCAGTCTGTAACCAGTTTGGCAGTATGGTTCCAGTCTGTAACCAGTTTGGCAGTATGGTTCCAGTCTGTTACCAGTTTGGCAGTATGGTTCCAGTCTGTAACCAGTTTGGCAGTATGGTTCCAGTCTGTAACCAGTTTGGCAGTATGGTTCCAGTCTGTTACCAGTTTGGCAGTATGGTTCCAGTCTGTAACCAGTTTGGCAGTATGGTTCCAGTCTGTAACCAGTTTGGCAGTATGGTTCCAGTCTGTAACCAGTTTGGCAGTATGGTTCCAGTCTGTAACCAGTTTGGCAGTATGGTTCCAGTCTGTTACCAGTTTGGCAGTATGGTTCCAGTCTGTAACCAGTTTGGCAGTATGGTTCCAGTCTGTAACCAGTTTGGCAGTATGGTTCCAGTCTGTAACCAGTTTGGCAGTATGGTTCCAGTCTGTAACCAGTTTGGCAGTATGGTTCCAGTCTGTAACCAGTTTGGCAGTATGGTTCCAGTCTGTAACCAGTTTGGCAGTATGGTTCCAGTCTGTAACCAGTTTGGCAGTATGGTTCCAGTCTGTAACCAGTTTGGCAGTATGGTTCCAGTCTGTAACCAGTTTGGCAGTATGGTTCCAGTCTGTAACCAGTTTGGCAGTATGGTTCCAGTCTGTAACCAGTTTGGCAGTATGGTTCCAGTCTGTAACCAGTTTGGCAGTATGGTTCCAGTCTGTAACCAGTTTGGCAGTATGGTTCCAGTCTGTAACCAGTTTGGCAGTATGGTTCCAGTCTGTAACCAGTTTGGCAGTATGGTTCCAGTCTGTAACCAGTTTGGCAGTATGGTTCCAGTCTGTAACCAGTTTGGCAATATGGTTCCAGTCTGTAACCAGTTTGGCAGAATGGTTCCAGTCTGTAACCAGTTTGGCAGAATGGCAGTCTGTAACCAGTTTGGCAGAATGGTTCCAGTCTGTAACCAGTTTGGCAGAATGGTTCCAGTCTGTAACCAGTTTGGCAGAATGGTTCCAGTAACCAGTTTGGCAGTATGGTTCCAGTCTGTAACCAGTTTGGCAGTATGGTTCCAGTCTGTAACCAGTTTGGCAGTATGGTTCCAGTCTGTAACCAGTTTGGCAGTATGGTTCCAGTCTGTAACCAGTTTGGCAGTATGGTTCCAGTCTGTAACCAGTTTGGCAGTATGGTTCCAGTCTGTAACCAGTTTGGCAGTATGGTTCCAGTCTGTAACCAGTTTGGCAGTATGGTTCCAGTCTGTAACCAGTTTGGCAGTATGGTTCCAGTCTGTAACCAGTTTGGCAGTATGGTTCCAGTCTGTAACCAGTTTGGCAGAATGGTTCCAGTCTGTAACCAGTTTGGCTGAATGGTTCCAGTCTGTAACCAGTTTGGCTGAATGGTTCCAAATAGGCTAGGGCCGCCACTGACGAACCACGAGTAAACCTGCAGTCTGAGAGTGAGGTGCTGTTAGGAAAACATGGAACAATAAGATCTGTAATATAAAATGGAGCTAGATTGTTGAAAGCTTTGTAGGTTAGAAGATTTAGATTTTTTAAATTTGAATAAAACTTTCTCATTAAGGTGTTATTTATAAGACTGAGTTTGTTGCAGCTCCTCAGACTGAAGAAGTCTTTTGAAAAAAAAAGACAAAATATTTCAACAAAGAAGAATCCATCCAGAGGATCTGACTCAACCTTGTTAGGTGCAGCATCCAAATACATGTGGACGGTGGAGCTGCCACTCACTTTAGGAGTAGTTCACCATTTTTAAGAACACTTTTTAAAAAATGAAAAAGTTTTTTTTTTTTAATATATACACCCAGTACAACCAGCATGTTGCTATTCTCCCACATGGCAAATACAGACACACATCAAGGGTACATGTGAATTTTTTAATGTACAATCAACAGCAGCATCTTCAATTGATGCAAACACATAAGAGCTGTGCACTGCTGGTTCCAGTTCAAGTGCACACCAGCTTCCAGTTCCTTACAACAGGACAGAAGCTGATGCAGCGACTTGTCTCAAAACATCAGCTGTTAAATATTTAAGTCTCTAAAATGTGTCTGCTGCTCTCACAGCTGCATGGTGGTTACATGGTGTTTTCACTTTCACTTAATAAAATAGGTTTGAGTCCATTTTTCTGTATGATTTTAGAGGAGTATGTTTTGTACACATGTGAAAATGTTGAATCGTGAACCTCTCCTTCGAGACTTCTAATTAAGAGTGCATCTTTTCATCTGCAGAAATCACTTTGAAGATGCAACACAGGCTTTATTCTAAAAACAGAACCCAGAAGACCAGAGGCTGCATTTCTAATACGGGTTCTCAATAAATTGTCCATTTCGCTCCGTTTCCTTCAACTCTGAACAGTTTTTCAGTCCCCACTGAAGAGAACCCTCCCACAGTATGATGCTGCCACCACCGTGCTTCACTGTGGGGACAGTGCTTACTCATCTGACCACATAGATGTTACTTAACTGATGCAGTCAAAGAAAAAGGGGATGAATACACAACTTCTTCCTTTTAGTATTTAAAACAAATTCTTATTTTTTTTATCAGGAGTGTTTTGTGTAGGTTCATAATAAAAACAAAAAATTCAATCTAAATATCATGGAGGGGTGAATCCTTTTGCAGCTCACTGAACTAACTGCAGCTGCTCTCACACAAATACACACAAACACTCAGAGCAACAAGCTTAAGATGAATCATTTTATTTTGAAATCTGCGTGCACACACATAATGGAAAGTTTATTGTTGGTGCTGCTGGAGTTCACACGTGGCTCCGTCACTTTCTTCATGAAGGTGACTCCAAACCAAACTGCAGGTGCGTTACGTCCACCTGCAGCGTTTACAGTTGACTTCTGTTGTAAAGTCTGCAGAGTTTTACTCTGCCATGATTTAAACCATCGGTTCTTAAACCAACAAATGATCCGTGGCAGAAACAACACACAACCTCCAACCCTGGAGAACCACACTCCTCACCTCTTGGGACACTTACAGTACAAATACGATGGTTTTACATGTAACTTCTGTAGATGTGACTTGAACCACTCCTGGTGTGTTTAAAATCGTGGGACTTTCAAGAGTTGGAAACTTTCCACGAGAATTAACAGAAACTTATGAGAATAAACCTTCAACCCAGATGACTAAAACTCGGCCCTTTACAAGGATTTGATGTACAGTTGGAGAATATATTTTAACACAGTCTGGACTAAACAGGTTTCAAGCAGGAACACGAGTGGGTCTACGCTGTTCCTCCAACACGTGCACACATTTCTAGAAACCTGGACCATATTTCTGAGCTTTGAGCACAAAACTACTGAAGCTAAACAGCCGAGCTCAAGGAGCAACATGAAGCTTTGCTGATATGAATGAGTAAAACACTGCTGTG
>JBBPBX010055898.1:4329-22945 GCA_038048925.1 Garcialebias charrua
TGGAGCCATTTGTAAAATATGTAAATAAATAAATAAATAAATAAATTTAGGGGTGTATTTGATTAGAATTTTAACCTTGAGAAACAGATTAACTCTGATGTAAAGAAGCAGAAGATGCAGGGTAAGACGGTAGGACGAGAGTACTGTAAAAATGATACTAAGCACACACACACACACACACGTATTTATATATGTGCATTAAGTACAGCACAGTTTTTTTGCTGATTATGTCCGCACTGAAGGTCATTAAATACATGTGTTGCAGGAATATGCAGTTTTAGCGTCTAACATGCATATTATAACAAAAGTTATTGTTCCATATTTTCCTACCAGAGCACATCACTCTAAGACTGGAGGTTTATGTGAGGTTCCTAGAGTTTCTAAAAGTAGAATGGGAGGCAGAACTTTCCAGTTTCTAACTGTGAGGCTGACATTCTGTCTACTTTAAGAAAAGAAAGAAGAATTTACTTTTTAATAAATTATATAGGTTGGCTTGGGTTTCCGGGGCTCTCCTTTAGTTCTGCTGCTATAGACTCAGACTGTTGGAGGACAAACTCAACAAATCTCCTCACTCTGTTGCTGCCTTTACTTCCTTTACATTCTGTGTCAATATATGCAAGTATTTGTAGTAATGACTTTGTATTCTGTTTTTCTTCCCATAGAAACTACACCTGGACTAGAGAAAGTACACATGGACCAACATTTTGTGTTTGTCTCTTTCCCGTCCTCTTTCAGATGGATATCCAGCTTGGTTTTGATGGCATTTGTTTTTCCTGTTAGGAGGAAATCATACTTTTCCACTATCGCCAAAATGCTGATCAAGATGGGGGATTTCACCAAAATATTTATTTTAGTTGTATTTTATTTTATAAATTTATTCATTTTAAAATGCAATACAAACAAATCCCATAAGAATACAAAATGTACAATGAAAGGTAGCAGAAAGAAGAAAACATCTTATTGTATCTGCCCCTTTTTTCCAAACAATTAGTTCAAACAATAATAATGTTCAAGTAACAGAACAAAATGAAGAAATCTCTATTTTTTCTAACTCTAATACAATAAATACACATTAAGCTACTTCATTTTTTTTTAACAATTCAGTTTTGATCATTTTCTTAAATGTACACATTGACTTGGCATTTTTAGCATCACTCTCCAAACCATTCCACAACCCAATTACCTGGATTGAGGCAGCCCGCCCAATCAAACTAGTTCATTATTTTGGTTTTACAAATATCTCTATCCCATTAAGATTATAACAACTTTGTCTTTTAACAAAATGTATTTGGATATTTAAAGGCAATGTGTTCTGAGCCCTATACATTACTGACAAATTAGT
This sequence comes from Garcialebias charrua, assembly GCA_038048925.1. Lineage (NCBI taxonomy): Eukaryota > Metazoa > Chordata > Actinopteri > Cyprinodontiformes > Rivulidae > Garcialebias > Garcialebias charrua. The sequence continues at coordinate 5,672 of JBBPBX010055898.1, forward strand.
ATCTACCAAATCATGGAACTTCAATAACTTCACTTGATAAAATAATGAGCATGATGGGTGACAGTAATGTTTTCTAGTGATAATTCTTACAGCTCTTTTCTGTAAAACAAAAATAGGCTTTGCAATTGTTTTACACACTTTCCCCCAAACATCAATACAATAGATTAAGTGTGGAACAATGATTGTGTTATACAACAAATATAGAGCTTTATCATTTAATAAGTCCCTGACTTTGTACAGTACTGCAATAATTTAGCTATTTTTATTCTTACAGAATTTATGTGATGTTTCCATGTCAGTTTGTCATCAATGATAACACCCAAAAACTTCACCTCACTCACTCTACAAATCTCAACACCCTCAATTTTAAATGGAACATCAACAGTTCTCTTTTTATTACTGAATATCATGTAATTAGATTTATCTAGATTTAATGATAATTTATTAAGTTTAAACCAAGTTTGTATTTTGACAAATTCTGTCTTCATCAACTCCAACATCTGTTCAATATCTTTACCCAAACAAAAAAAGTGGTATGATCAGCAAAAAGGACACATTTAAGGAGTCCTGACACATTTACCAAGTCATTCACATATAGAATAAATAACTTTGGTCCAAGTACAGAGCGTTGAGGAACTCCCCATGTGATATTGCAGAGGTCAGATTTTACGCCATTTATTTGTACAAACTGTTTCCTATCTTTCAAATAGCTAGATACCCACTGTAATGCTGGTCCTCTAATACCATATTTATTCAGTTTTTCAAGGAGACTAATGTGGTCAGTAGTATCAAATTCTTTTTTTAAATCAACAAAAATACTAACACAGTATAGTTAATCAACAGCAACAGTTATTTGTTCTATTAATTCCATAATAGCCATTGATGTAGAGTGTTTTGCTTTAAACCCATACTGACTGCTACTTAGGATACATTGTTTATCTAAAAATTGAAATCTAATCTGGTCACAAATAGTTTTTCTAGAATTTTTGAGAACTGTGGTAACAATGATATTGGTCTATGATTGCTGAACACACACTTATCACCATTTTTAAAAAGAGGAACTACATTAGCTACTTGCATATTATCTGGAAATATTCCTGTTGAAAATTATAAATTACATATATATGTAAACGGCTCAATAACATAATTCATTATGTCCTTTACAAATATCATATCCATGTCCACCTAGTCTTTTGATCTTTTGTCTGTAAATTGTTTTACTACATTCATTATTTATTCTTTGTCAGTTCCATTAAGAAAAATCCTGTTTGCACAACCTATGACTGAATGGCTCACATTATTATCTACTTTTGGTATTTGAGCTGCAAGGCTTGATCCAACATTTACAAAATAACAATTAAATCCATTTACAATTTCATTCTCATCATAAATTTCATTGTTGTCCTTCACAAAGTATTGTGAAATACCCATTTTTACTTTATGATTTTTCAGAACACTATTCATTACTCGCCATGTTGCTTTCATATCGCCATTACTTTTATTTACTAAATCACTATAATATTCCTTCTTATGTTTACTTATAATCCCTACTAATTTATTTTCATACTTCTTATACGTCTCTTCTGCCTCTTGTGTTCTCAATTTCAAGAAGCATGGATACAAATAGATTTGACAACATCTGTTGGTTGTCTTAAATAATGTTTTACAAATAGGCATTTTATAATGTGCTGCATGTGACTCTATTATCCGTCCATCCATTATATTTTACCCACTTCTTCCTTTTTGGGTTGCAGTGTCACTGGTGCCCATATCTAGCAGTCACTGTGTGAGAGGTGGAGGATACCCTGGACAGGTCTCCAGTCCATCACAGGGACACATAGAGACAAATGAGAAAAACAACATTCACTCTCTCTCTCACTCACATCTATGGACAATTTGTAGTTACCAATCAGCCTAACATGCATGTTTTTGGTCTGTGGGAGGAAACCGGAATACCTGGAGAAAACCCACGCATGCACAGAGAGAACATGCAAACTCCACCCAGAAAGGTCCCAGGCTGGGTTTGAACTGGTGACAGTCTCGCTGAGAGGCAACAGCTCTACCAACTGCCCCACCTGTGAAAATTTTAGTTTAAATTGACTGTAATTAGAAATTGTAATGTAATGTATTGGGATAAATTTCGTTGTAAATTGGTCTTACATTAGTAAACTACGTTGAATTTAAAACACTAAGAAATGTAAAAAAAATAAATAAATAAGCAAGTGTGTTGATACATTTGTCTTTTTCCTTTTTTTTCTAAATCCCTTTTGGGAAACTAAAAGCACTCCTCTGTGACCTTCAGATTCAACTGCTGTTTTGAAGCATGCCTGCTACACATAAGTGAAGCCATTAGATGACATAATGGTCGCCTTAAGGTGCAAACACTACTCCATCATGACAGTGGCCTAATGCCACTAACCTGACAGTGAAGTTGTGAACTGAAGTGAATATCTCTTTGACTGTGAATAGCAGATGTAATCATGTATAGAGCTTTTCAGCCACTATATTTATAACTACTTCCTGTTGAGAGTCTTGGCAGACTGTTGTGACCTGTAAAGTAATGACTGAATGAACAGAGGAGCCTGCAGAGTTTATTGGTAACCCACTTGCTCAATTTCTCTTCTAGCTTTTCTTATGGGATGGAAAAAAAAGATGAACCAACATGTTTGCCACATTTAATTCTTTAAATTTGGCACTGAGTAAATGTAAACAAATCACAAAGCAATAGAACTGATACCAGAAGTAACCCCCCCACCCCACCCTCACACCCATTGGGTTCCTGTTATTATATTTTTCCATGTTCTATTTTATCCCTCCTGACCGCCAGAGGACGCTGCTGAAAGCACTGAATGTTCCCTTCGTGCATGCGCTGTTCGAGTGATAATATCACACGTGTGTGACCGGATGAGCAATCAGAGGCTATATAGCCTGGCGTCATCTGTGGCTCTCCTCCTTTTTCTTCTTGCGCACGGTTCAGTCCAAGGCTTCAGGCCTTTGGATTTTTTCTACTGTCGCCAGAGGCCCGACAGCTCGCTGACCGGTGCAACGTGTTCGCTCTCTGAGGGGCTGCAATGGTTTAACCTTCGCTCAAGGTATTTCTACTGTTTGTTGGAGACTACAACAGCTTTCACCTCTCTTCCAATTTACAGCGTTTGACTACTGTGTTTGTATTCAACACCGGTGAGTAGTCTTCCTTTTATTTTGCCTGGGCTAGCGGCGCAGTCCGCTTGTGGAGTTAGCTACCGTGACACGTGAGTAGTCTTACTTCTGTTTCCCTTGGTTGCAACTCCGTCCACCTTGTGAGGTGACTACCATGTGTGTGAGATTAACACGTGAGTAGTCTTACTTCTGTTAGCGTTGGTTAGCGGCTTTGCCTGCTTTGTAAAGCGAATGGCATGCGTATGGGATTACACAAGAGTAGTCTTACTTCTGTTAGCCTTGATTAGCGGCTTCGCCCGCTGTGTGAGACGACTGCTGTGTGTATGAGATTCAACACGTGGGTAGTCTTATGTCCATTTGCCTTGGTTGTGGCGCAGTCCGCCTTGTAAGGCGACTACCATGTGTGAGATTCAACACATAGTCTTTTGAGGCGACTACCATGTGTGTGAGATTCAACTCATGAATAGTCTTATTTATGTTTGCCTTGGTTAGTGGCTTTGCCCGCTTTGTGCAGCAACTACCATGTGTGATATTCAATATGTGGGTAGTCATACTTCTGTTTGCCTTGGTTAGCGGCTTTGCCCGCTTTGTGAGGCAACTATCATGTGTGTGAGATTCAACATGTGGGTAGTCTTACTTCTGTTTTCCTTGGTTACGGTGCTGTGTGCCTTGTGAGGTGACTACCGTGTGAGATTACACATAAGTAGTCTTTACTTTTTGCCTTTACTTCCTTTTTGCCTTGGTTAGCGGTGCCGTCCACTTGTGTTACGACTACCGTGTGTGTGGAATTCAACATGTGAGTAGTCTTTACTTCAATTTTGCCTTAGCGGCTCCATCTGCTTATGCAGGCGACTACCGTTGTGTGAGATTAAACACGTGAGTAGTCTTACTTCTGTTAGCGTTGGTTAGCGGCTTTGCCTGCTTTGTAAAGCGAATGGCATGCGTATGGGATTACACAAGAGTAGTCTTACTTCTGTTAGCCTTGATTAGCGGCTTCGCCCGCTGTGTGAGACGACTGCTGTGTGTATGAGATTCAACACGTGGGTAGTCTTATGTCCATTTGCCTTGGTTGTGGCGCAGTCCGCCTTGTAAGGCGACTACCATGTGTGAGATTCAACACATAGTCTTTTGAGGCGACTACCATGTGTGTGAGATTCAACTCATGAATAGTCTTATTTATGTTTGCCTTGGTTAGTGGCTTTGCCCGCTTTGTGCAGCAACTACCATGTGTGATATTCAATATGTGGGTAGTCATACTTCTGTTTGCCTTGGTTAGCGGCTTTGCCCGCTTTGTGAGGCAACTATCATGTGTGTGAGATTCAACATGTGGGTAGTCTTACTTCTGTTTTCCTTGGTTACGGTGCCGTGTGCCTTGTGAGGTGACTACCGTGTGAGATTACACATAAGTAGTCTTTACTTTTTGCCTTTACTTCCTTTTTGCCTTGGTTAGCGGTGCCGTCCACTTGTGTTACGACTACCGTGTGTGTGGAATTCAACATGTGAGTAGTCTTTACTTCAATTTTGCCTTAGCGGCTCCATCTGCTTATGCAGGCGACTACCGTTGTGTGAGATTAAACACGTGAGTAGCCCTTACTTCCATTTTGCCTTGGTTAACGGTGCCATCTGCTTGTGCAGACGACTACTGTGTGTGTGAGATTCAACAATTAAGTAGCCTTCTACTCCTATTTTCCTTTGTTAATAGCACGAGCCGCTGTGGAGGCTTCCAACCACGTGGTCGGTTTGGATTGTGCTCTGAAGTTCAATTATGTAACCAGCTGTGTTCTGGTCTCGTTTTTACTTATGAGGGCCGGCGTTTGCACATTTCCTATTCTATAATTTTTTACCAATCTTATAACGGTTGGTCTATTCTAGCGGTGCTAGCCTCTCTCAGTTTGACCTTGTTTTTCTATTGGTGAAAGTTAGCGTTGTATACCCTATCCCAAAGCATTTTTCACCAATCTTATAAACGGTTGGACTGAGCTAGTGGTGCTAGCCTCTCTCATCATTATGACGGTCAGGATGAACTAGGCTTACTATTTCTGACCATGTTTTTGATTGGTGAAGTTGTGCGTTCACACCCTCCCTCTCCCAATCATTCTTGCTGGCATCATACTGCTTAGGCTGAACTAGGCTTACTAGTTCTGACCTTTCTTTTAACTTGTGAAAGGATACGTTGGTGACCCCTCTCCATACCATATTTTGCTAACTTCATACAGCTGGACTAGGCTTTGTATCATGGACATAGTTGGCAGTGCCAGCCCCTTTTCTGAATTGTGAATTACTTTAATAAGTAGGAGCAGGGACGGCTCCCACTGCTGCATGGGTTGTGGGGCCGTGTTCCAGGCGGATGACGGTCACACCTGTGCCCTGCCGGCTTTGGACATGGCCACCTACTGGAGGCCCTGTCAGAGAACCCTTAGCGAGGGGTCTGGATTGTTGCGCCAGACCAGCTGTCTGTGTCCTAAGGAGGCCCTACGTTGGGCTATCCTCTTTCCAAATAGTGCCTTTCCCACTGGATCGTGGATGTCATTTGCCACGTCTACGTTGCGGGGCATGACCCCTTGCCGGTCAGCATAAAGGCACATTCTGCCAGGAGCGTGTCAGCTAACTGGGCTGCCCTGAGAGAGGTTCCGATGGACGCAATATGTGTTGCCGCATCAGGGGCTTCCCCAAGTATGTTCAACAGACTTTAGAGTTAACGTGGCCACCCCATCCGTAAGAAGATTCTGTAGGAGCAAAGCCACGAATGACGCCAGGCTATAAGCCTCTGATTGCTTAACCAATCACACATGTGTGACTTTTTTGATATTATCACTCAAACAGCACATGTGCAAAGGAACATTCAGTGCTTTCAGCACCGCCCTCTGGCGGTCATCCGAGATTCTTGTAACCGTAGTTACATATGTAACTTTTGTTTTATTTGAAATCTATCAACTTCTGTATATTTGTATTATATAGCCATTGATGTAACAAAATATTAATCTCAGTCAGGAGACTTTGTCTTTTTTTTCTTCAAGTTTTTAAAATGTAATTATTTATACTGTATATTTTAGTTATATGGAGATCTGAAACATTATTCTTTTTAAAACCTCTTACAGCAATAATGCACTTCTGTGCCTTCTTATGTTACTTTAAAGTGTTAGCTACCATTTTGGGATTTTTAGTTTTGTGCTAACCTTTTATTACCTATAGCTTTTAGCTTGGCATGGGCTACATATTGCTTTTAGCCACTACAGTATTCAGCTTGTTTTAGGTTTTAGCTAGCCTTTTGTTACTTTTAATTTTAAACAGCTTTTAATAATTATAATAATAATAATAATAATGTATTTTCCTGTCATCTGTGTATGTTTGCCATACACAGACGAAATTCGTCTCTGCATTCAACCCAACCACCAGGTGGTGCAGTGAGCAGCCATAGAAAGCGCCTGGGGAGCTAGAGAATTAGGTGTGCACTCATAGACACCCCAAGGTGTGTAGTGGCCGGGGAGCGAACCCGCGTCCTTCGGGTCCCAAGTCAGAAGCCCTGCCACTACACCATCTTGGCTCCTGGCGAGTTTTTAGCGAGCATTTTTTTACTTTTAGTTTTTATTCAGCATTTTGCTACTTTTACATTTTAGCTGGCCTTTGGCTTCTTTAACTTAGGGATGCACCGATCCACATTTCTCACTTCCGATCCGATACTGATACTTAAAAACTGGGTATTGACCGATACCGATACTTTTCCGATCCGATACTGTTCAGGTATGTGAATCTGTATAATGAAATTTTTGTACTGAGACAATTAATTTTAACATTGTGTGAGATAAACCCAATGAAGACACTCTCGATCCTTACAACAGGAAATTCACAAACTTTAACAGCATACAAGAGGCAGCTCTATACCACACACATGTCCTTGTCACTCATGGTGCAGCTGGAAAACAAAAAAAACGCTAAGCATTATGGAAAAGACAACACAATCCACTCTCTTAGTGGTTAAGGGGAGTGGGCTATGTTGTCTTTCCCATCATGCTTAGCGTTTTTTTGTTTTGTTTTTCCAGCTGCACCATGAGTGACAAGGACATGTGTGTGGTATAGAGCTGTCTCTTGTGCTGTGTCTTGAGTTTCCTGTTGTAAAGCTCAAGGGTGTCTTCATTGGGTTTAACTCACACAATGTTAAGATGGCAGTCACAGAATGTGATGGAACAAAAGTGCTCTTTGAAGCTGGATCGGAAATATCGGCAGGTTGGATCCGATATCCGATACTTAAATTATGCTGGTATCAGATACCGATACTGGATCGGATCGGCCCCATCCCTACTTTTAGGTAGTTTTTTTGTTGTTGCTATTTTTGACATTTTGCTAAACATTTGCTCTACTTACCTAGCAGCTTGCTACCTTTAGCTACTCTTTTTACTTAGTTTCACCTACAGCTGCTGTTTGGTTAATTACACCTTTATTTAGCTTTTGGCTAACTTCAAGTTTTAGCTAGCTGTTTTGTTACATTTATCTTTTAATTAGCCTCTTGTTGTTTTAGGTTTGTACTCTTTTTTTTTCACTTTTGAGTTAAAATTTTGCTACTTCCAGGTTTTATGCAGCGCTGGTCTTTTCTACGTTTCTAATGTATAAGCTTTTGGCTAGTTCTTTGCTATTCCTAACTAACTGTCCATTTCATTTAAGCTTTAGCTATTGTTTTGCTTCTTTTAGCGTTAATAGTTGCATTCCAGCTTCCTCAGCAAACTTCATTAACGTTAATTTAAATTCTCTCAGTGTTCACACTGCAGTTTCACAAAATATAGTGTATCTGGTTTTCAATTGCAAGTCTATCTTTGGCCTTCTGCCAATTTCTCTTCCCATACATCACCTAATCAAAGCAGACAGCCTCCAATCACAATTCTTCACTTTTACCACACTCAGTATGGACATTAAAAAAAACTGTTATTTTCCTTTATGTTGGAACAATCTCCAATGGGACTTAACATTGTCTAAGTTCCCTCTGGGGGCTCCATGCTTATTTAAGGACAAATTGAAATACACCACTAGAAACTTGTTGCTGTTCTTAAAGGTGCAGTCTGCAGTTTCTGTAGAACGCAGCACTTAGAAAAAAAATTAACAGGGAAAGAATTCTGATCCCTCCCCCTCAGAGTCATATATGGCTCTGCTCCCCCTTGCTCTGCTGAAATTCAAATCCAAGCTCTGTTTTTATTGGCTGGGTGGTGGCGGGTCACTGTGGCTTTTTAGAAATGTTTTTAGTAACACCTGGAGAAGCAAGGGGACTATAGTTTTTTTCAAAGATTACTTTGTCTAACATCAGTCTGTCAGGAAATAGTGACAGAGTGAAGAAATATGTTAAAAATATATTTTTAGAAAACTTACAGACTGCACTACAGAAACTGCAGACTGCACCTTTAAGGATTACACTGTTTTTGAAAAAAACCAAACCTCGACCCGTCAGTATTATCCAACTTCAGGCCTGTCTCCAGACTCCCATTTGTATCTAAACTTCTAGAGAAAATAGTTGAGTCCCAACTAAAGTGCTTCCTGGAGGATCACGCTATCCCCGAGCTATTCCAGTCTGGCTTCAAATCCCTCCACAGCACTGAGACTGCCCTACTGAAGGTTTTTAACGACATCTTCCTATCCACAGATACTGGTGACTCTGTGCTGCTTGTCCTATTGGACCTCACATCCGCTTTCGACACCATCGACCATGAGATCCTCATTGCTAGGTTGGAGCAGTGGGTGGGCATCTCAGGATCAGCCCTAAACTGGTTCAGATCCTATCTCTCTGACAGATCCTTTTGTGTTTCCATCAACGATTTTACTTCTGCAGTGGCGGCTCTTAAATGGGGGGTTCCGCAGGGGTCCATCCTGGGTCCTCTCTTGTTCTCCTTATACCTGCTGCCACTCGGTGCTATTTTCCGGAAACACAATATACCCTTCCACTTCTACGCTGATGACTGTCAAATTTACTTCCCCCTAAGACAAAATGGTACAGGCTCTATTCAACCTCTGCTCGACTGCCTGGCTGACATCAGGGACTGGATGGCTTTAAATTTCTTAAGCTTCAACGATAAGAAGTCGGAAGCCATATTGTTCCTTCCCAATGACACAACCTCAAACCACTGCATTGACCTGTCTGCTCTACCCCTGTCCGAAAAACAAAAAGTCACAAATCTGGGAGTGATAATGGATCCTTCCATGAAACTCAACAGTCATGTAAACATGATCGTCAAATCCTGTTTTTTCCAGCTGAGGCGTCTGTCTAAGCTGAAGCCCATATTATCAAAAAACAACCTGGAGACAGTGATTCACGCATTCATTACATCTAGGCTGGATTACTGCAATTCCCTTCTGCTTGGCGTCAGTCAAGCCACCATTGCACGATTACAACTGGTTCAGAACGCAGCTGCCCGATTTTTAACCAGCACACGCAAAAGAGAGCACATTACACCAGTCTTGGCCTCCCTTCACTGGCTACCGGTTCATCTTCGAATCCAATTCAAAATTCTCATGTATGTCTACAAATCGCTGAACAGTCTCGCCCCCGCCTATCTCTCGGATCTGATACACCCATATGTCCCTCCACGTGCTTTGAGGTCAGAGGATCAGGTACTCTTAATAGTTCCAGAAACTCGCCTTAAGCGCAGGGGTGACAGGGCTTTCTCTGTAGCAGGCCCAAGACTCTGGAACGAGTTACCGCTGCTCATCAAACAGGCCCCCTCCCTCTCGGTTTTCAAATCCCGGTTAAAAACTCACTACTACTCCATCGCTTTCAATGCCAGCTGATTTGTATTGGATCGTTTTATTTATGATCTGCAATGTTTTTATGTTTTTCGTGTTGTACCTCATTGTCTGTGTTGCCTGTTGCGTGTTTGTTTGTCCAGCACTTTGTGTGGACTTGTTCCTGTTTAAAGTGCTTTATAAATAAAATGGTATGGTATGGTATGGTTTTATTTGATACTTTTGTTTTATTGCAGTACATCCCACTGTGTCAATGTTATGCTATTCTCTAAAGTATATTACTTTTAGGCTCACTTGAAACGGGGCTCTGTTGAGAATGAAACGCTGTGTTTCATGGAGATTGCCTGTATAAATACAATTTAAAATAAGATAAATCTCTACTCACAATCTTTATAATTCTCAAAAAAGGCATAACATACTAATTTTCACCTGACAAGAACTGTGCACATTTTAATGAGTCTGAAGAAATTAATCTTCAGCTGGAAATCTAAATGTGGTTCACTTTGAGACTAAATCAATTAAAGATGTCTGCAAGAGAAGGAAGCAACAGACCTTAAAAATACTGAAAAATGGCTTTCACTCAATCAGTTTTATAGATACTGTTTTGATCTACAATTTGATGTTAGCAGCGTTGAGGTTCTCACACATATACTTTACTCTGATTTTGATATCTCAATATACTGAGTATACTGAATACTCTCAGTTGATTAATCTGCCCATTTCAAGACTAGCTAAAAGACAACTCCATTATTTCTCAGCCTGGCATGAAAGGCAGTAGATGATATGCATTCCTTCAAAAGGATGCAAGACCTTTAATTTATGTGCAGTTACAAATGAAACCTAAACTTTATTGAATTCAGATGTTGTTGTTTTTTACAAATCACTAATGATGAGCTTCATGAAGAACAGTCTAAAGTGTGTAAAGTAGTGAAGCAGAGGGACTAAACCTCAGATCTCCAGATCAACGTTGAACACACAGCAACACATTTCCCAACTGAACAACATAAAAAAATGAAATGAGATGTCATGTTTGGTTTGTTACCAAGGTGACCAATCCTATGGCTTTTGTAAAAAGGTAAGATGTGCATTTATAATAATATCAGTGTATTTATAGAGTTGTATTACTTAGTGAAAGGGTGTTTGTGTGGTCTTCTGAACAGAATCCAGAAATCAGACTGATTTTTACTCATTTGCCACCAAAAGAAAAGTCACAGAAAGATAATATTATTACCTGTTACTGTGTGCTTGGTTGTCTGAACTGTCAGTAACATATCTCGTAAACCACTGGGCAGATTTGATAAAACTTTCAGAAAGTAATCAATAGCTTAACTTCTACAACTGATTAACTTTGCAAGGCAAACCAATTAATTTAGATTGTAAGAACAAAACAAAACTGACTGAAACTCAATCAGTTTTGCAGATATTGTGCTGAGACTAATTTGCAACTTGTACTCTGAGCTCCAACTGATCCCTGTATGTTTTTAAAACTTTGTCAGCGACTATAGTATTCACTTACATATGTTTGTCAGCAAAATATCTCATGAACCGTAGAATGGAGTTTATTAATACTTTTGTCTTTTATACATAATTAAAATTTGGAGTCAAATAAAATCAAGACTGGCTCCACCTAAGAACACTCAGAAAGACTCAGTTAATTTGACACACACTGAGCTAAAATTAGTGTGGTAGTAGCTGAGCATAATCCCCAACATATACTTTAAGGGCAGCACGTTGCGGGAAACATTTGCTTTAAACTGACATTAACTGTTGTTATCAGCCGTGTTTGTCTTTTAGCAGAACTCCTAATACTTCAATAGATCTCACAGAAACTTCTTCCACAGTCAATCAAAATTACGATGGCCACACAAAACTGGCTACGACTTGTTAAATCTGACAGATATTCTGATAGAATTTAGTGTGGCAGTAGCTGAGACACTGCACAAAAACCATAGATATACGGGAGTATCAGATGTGGTATATCTCCGCATCCTTCACATATACGGACAATTTCCGGGAATTTCCGTATCGCATCCTCGGAAAATCCAGTTTCGGATATCCCCGGATACGAACAGATCCGAACTTTATTGATCCTTAAAAAATCACAAAATCCGGATACTTTATCTGCTGCAGATCCAGAAATATGTGGCTCTGTTATCCCTCGGGATTACTGCTTACATCTCTTCGGATACTTGCCGCATATATGACGTATGATTGTTTATATTTACGTATACGTGACAGATGTCAGTCGTATATTTATGGATTTTTATCTGTGAAGTATCTGTGAAGTATGCGATTTCTCAGAGATCCAGCAGATCTTTGACGTATCACGTTTAAGATGTCAGTCGTATATTTATGGATTTTTATCTGTGAAGTATATCTGAAGTATGCGATTTCTCAGAGATCCAGCAGATCTTTGACGTATCACGATGAAGATGTCAGTCGTATATTTATGGATTTTTATCTGTGAAGTATATCTGAAGTATGCGATTTCTCAGAGATCCAGCAGATCTTTGACGTATCACGATGAAGATGTCAGTCGTATATTTATGGATTTTTATCTGTGAAGTATATCTGAAGTATGCGATTTCTCAGAGATCCAGCAGATCTTTGACGTATCACGATGAAGATGTCAGTCGTATATTTATGGATTTTTATCTGTGAAGTATCTCTGAAGTATGCGATTTCTCAGAGATCCAGCAGATCTTTGACGTATCACGTTTAAGATGTCAGTCGTATATTTATGGATTTTTATCTGTGAAGTATCTCTGAAGTATGCGATTTCTCAGAGATCCAGCAGATCTTTGACGTATCACGATGAAGATGTCAGTCGTATATTTATGGATTTTTATCTGTGAAGTATCTCTGAAGTATGCGATTTCTCAGAGATCCAGCAGATCTTTGACGTATCACGATGAAGATGTCAGTCGTATATTTATGGATTTTTATCTGTGAAGTACCTGGAAATATGCGATCCCTCAAGAGTTCCAGCAGATCTTTGGCGTATCACGTCGTTGCAGATGTCATTCGGATATTTAAGGATTTTTCATTTATGCAAATTCATGCATATTTGGGAATATGATATACTCTGCCTGAAAATACAGGTTTTGCATGTAGGTAGACCATGTAAAACACCAATGGTTACCGGTAGTTGTTTTTTTTTTACCCTAACCCTCCATTTATTTTTTATTTTTAATATGTGAAGCACTTTATATAACTACATTTGTTTTAAATCTGCAATACAAATAGTTGGCTTCTAACATCTTTACATTTTAACATCACCCAGTTTTCTACATCAACATTAGTCTTTAATTTAGATTTATGTACCAACATCATGATGTACAAATCACAAGCTGGACCAAAAGCAGTCTAGTAAATACACAGTGGTTTGTATCTTCAGAACTACTACGGTAATGCAAACATCAGACATAAAAAAACTGACCATGACTTTAAATTTATTTTTTTATTAACACCCCCCCCCCACACACACACACACACACACACGCACACAAAGAGGAAAAGAAGAGGAGATGTATGGATGCAGTTAGAGAGGACATGAAGGTAGTTGGAGTGAGGACAGAGGATGCAGAGGACAGAGTGAGGTGGAGGAGGATGACTCGCTGTGGTGACCCCTGAAAAGGGAAAAGCCAGAAGAAGGTGCTCAAGGCAGCCTGGGTTGCATTTCTCACTGGGCACTCTGCGATGGACTTTGTTCTGAAGCTCAGCAAATGAGTCAGAGGCGCTCCTCTCTCGCAAAATCCTCCATCCTCTTAACTTTGTAGGCAATCGTGGAGCTCAGTAAAGAAGGTATTTGTCAACATATTTGACTCCTTTTTAACTGACAGAAAAGTCTAATGTTCATGTAATAACAGCGTCCATGAGGTTAAGACTTGTACTCGAAGAACAAGGGAAACAGCGTGTGTTGGGGTAACCTAGGTTTGACACCCTGATGCATGCTCAATAATCCAGGTAGAAAAATCTAAAAAAGCTAAGTCTGGTCCTCTGGACATTCAAAAAATAAAAAATAAAGCAAAAAAAAAACTGTAGAAACGTTTCGTCTTTCGTCCGAAAGACTTCCTCAGTCTGAGAAGCTGTATTCAGCTCAGTCTTATAAATAGCACCCTCCCACAGTGGATCAACCAGTTGGCTGATGACAGCCTGAAACCAGCTGCTCACATGAGCAAGGAGGACCATCAGCCTGACGATGGATCGTTAACACCCTGATGGTTGTTTGCTATTCACAGAGGGCTGAGTGATACTAGCAATAACAGCATTGTAAGTGGGGGACAGTTGAACCCGGAGGCCTCCACCTCCGTTTAATGATGGACGGTTTCTTTTCACAAAGATGGCCTCCTTTATTCCTCTCTCAAACCATCGTTCCTCTTTATCAAGGATGTGAACATCTTCATCCCTGAAAGAGTGACCGCTGGCCTGGAGATGAGTGTAAACTGCAGAGTCCTGACCTGATGATGTTGATCTTCTGTGCTGGGCCATCCTTTTGGCCAGTGGCTGTTTAGTTTCCCCGATATAAGACTGATCACAGCCCTCCTGACACTGAACAGCATACACAATATTACTCTGTTTGTGCCGGGGGACTGGATCTTTGGGATGAACCAGTCTTTGCCGTAATGTATTTTGGGGTTTAAAAGCCACTGGGAGGGGGGTATACAAGCCACCCAGTGGCTTTTAAACCCCAAAATACATTACGGCAAAGACTGGTTCATCCCAAAGATCCAGTCCCCCGGCACAAACAGAGTAATATTGTGTATGCTGTTCAGTGTCAGGAGGGCTGTGATCAGTCTTACATTGGGGAAACTAAACAGCCACTGGCCAAAAGGATGGCCCAGCACAGAAGATCAACATCATCAGGTCAGGACTCTGCAGTCTACACTCATCTCCAGGCCAGCGGTCACTCTTTCAGGGATGAAGATGTTCACATCCTTGATAGAGAGGAACAATGGTTTGAGAGAGGAGTAAAGGAGGTCATCTTTGTGAAAAGAAACCGTCCATCATTAAACGGAGGTGGAGGCCTCTGGGTTCAACTGTCCCCCACTTACAATGCTGTTATTGCCAGTATCACTCAGCCCTCTGTGAATAGCAAACAACCATCAGGGTGTTAACGATCCATCGTCAGGCTGATGGTCCTCCTTGCTCATGTGAGCAGCTGGTTTCAGGCTGTCATCAGCCAACTGGTTGATCCACTGTGGGAGGGTGCTATTTATATCAGCACTTTGTGTGGACTTGTTCCTGTTTAAAGTGCTTTATAAATAAAATGGTATGGTATGGTATAAGACTGAGCTGAATACAGCAGCTCAGACTGAGCTGAATACAGCAGCTCAGACTGAGGAAGTCTTTCGGACGAAAGACGAAACGTTTCTACAGTTTTTTTTTTGCTTTGTTTTTTGTATGTCCAGAGGACCAGACTTAGCTTTTTCAGACTAGGTTTGACACGTTTGGCTTGGGTTTGGATCACTTTGGTTCCTTGGGATACCCCCCTCCCGGTCTGGCGCATAACGAAGCCACTTCTTGACAGTTCCGCTGTAGTCCTTGTCAGTTAGCTTTGGGTCAAACTGCCGAGCAGCAGCTGAAAGACAAAAAAAATAAGAGTGAGGAAGATGGTGTATATTTGATAAAATTGTATACCCCCCTCCCCTCTTTTTTTTTTTGAGAGGTGCTATCTCCCATGTTCTGCTTTTGGTGTGTGCACAAACTGTCCCACACATTCCCACTGAATATGACAAATTTGAGTGTTTGTATAAACAAATATTGTGTGAGGATGCAAAATGTCATTGGCCATAATGAGATGACATTT
The DNA here is from genome assembly GCA_038048925.1 of Garcialebias charrua. Taxonomy (NCBI): domain Eukaryota; kingdom Metazoa; phylum Chordata; class Actinopteri; order Cyprinodontiformes; family Rivulidae; genus Garcialebias; species Garcialebias charrua. The sequence continues at coordinate 21,363 of JBBPBX010055898.1, forward strand.
GATGAGGTACAGTGATGAGCAGCACTCACTTCACACGGGTGTGATTTTTTAAAATTAAATGCTCAGCATCCAATTAGACTGAACTGGAAAGAGAAGCAAATGTCTAGTTTGACTCGATCTTGACAACATATCCATGCACCTATTAAGCTCACCAAGAACATTGTCCTTTGATTATTTCTTATAGCTTGCACTTTCACATTTTCTTTATTCAAAATTAATCCTTTTTTTTTTTGCATTTCATACAGAAGAGGCATGAAAGACAAGATGCAATACATTTTAGAAATTCAAAAGAATTTTTTACTATATGGCACACTAAGAGCATAATTATACAGGTAGTCCCCGACTTACGAGCGCTCTTACTTACGAGGTTCCAGACTTACGAGCTGGCGAATTTTTGGAAAAAACGCAAAAAATACCGAGTTTTTCTGTGTTTTTTCACCACAGTTCGTTAGCTAAACATGTGGACACACGTTTCCGATCATTTTTATGCACTAGTAAGCAGTTTTTCGATGAAAAACGAGTGTTTGTAGTCGCACTAGCAAAACCGTTCCAACTTACGAGCGAAATTCCGGACTTACGAGAACTTGTGCTTCGTGTTTCAACTTACAAATTTTCATCTTACGAGCACCTCGTTGTAACGGAACTCGCTCGTAAGTCGGGGACTACCTGTATTCTCAATCACCAGCAGTCTATAAAGTAATTTGCAGGGGAGGAAGCTCACCAAATATGCAGTTGTGTTGTGTCCTTCTGAGGAAAGAGGTTTTTAAACATCTTTTCTACCATTTTAGTGTTTTCAACTGAGGAGCTTTGGATATATTCATTTAAAAAATATAGCACAAGAATATCTCTGCACAGAAAAAAATAAATAAAAATTACTTTAAGTTTTTTTTTTTAAACCAAACTGACAAGTTTCTCCACTGTAATTGTTGTGTGATGTTAAGGCATTGAAACACCTGGTTCAATTTAGAAGATATTTAAGATTAACTACAAGCACCTGAAGCTGACTCAGAGAACTCTGTGATTTTAGAGAAAGATCAAAGCCAAATGTAGACACGGTGCACCCCAAATCAACTTTTTTTAATAAAGTGCATTAAAACAATGGCCGCTGACACAAAGTGCTGTACATGAGGAACATTATTCTATAATTTAAAGCAGATTGGAGTGAAGCAAAATCAGCTTTTGAGTAGAAGTCACTAGATAGATTTAGAAAAAGCTAAGAGTTTTGTTATTTAAAGACAAATAATTGTTATTGTTCCCAATATTTTTAATTATAAGATTTTACTTTGTGATAAATTTGCCCAAATAACAAATAGAATTTCTCCATCTACATCAAACACCTGTGCCAGGGGGACAAATTTGTAAAGTATAATTCTTGATCTGAAGTCAGGGGCCACACAAAATCGTTTCAGGGGCCACAAATGGCCCTCGGGCCACACTTTGGACATCCCTGATATACAGTATTTGAACAATTTCAAAACATTTCATTAATAGCAGATGTTCTGTGGCACATTTTGAACTTTTAGATAAGAATTTGTGCTCAAGTGCCTAGAGAGCTTAGCATATTTTTCCTTGAGGAAAAATGA
>JBBPBX010055899.1:0-22945 GCA_038048925.1 Garcialebias charrua
TGTGATCGTAGAGACCGGGTGGATGAGTATGGAACAAGAATGTCCTTTAGATAATCTGGTGAAGTTCCGTGTAAGCATTGATGTGTAATGAGAGCAGTTTTGTACTGAATTCTGTAGGTGACAGGATGCCAATGAAGGTTATGGAGAATGGGTGTAATATGTTCAAATTTACAAACTCTCAACAAAATCCTTGCTGCACTGTTTTGAATATATTGAAGCTTTTGAAGGTATTTACCGGGGATTCCAATAAACAGGGAGTTGCAGTAGTCGAGTCTGGAGGAGACAAAAGCATGGATGAGCTTCTCAGCATCAGAAAAAGTTAGAGATGGGCGAAGTCTGGAGATGTTTAGGAGATGGAAAACGCAGGTTTTAAACAGAAGCTTAATGGGATTTTCAAATGTAAGATGAGAGTCCATTTTAACTCCAAGATTTGTAACAGAGGAGGTACCCGTCTGAACAAAAAGCCGTGCTCTGTGTCGTCATTGAGAACGTTACAGTGAAAAACTCTACCGCCACCTGCCGGCGAGAAAGAAAAGGTGGTACAAACACAAGAGGGCGCCACCTCCTAAACAACGCACACAAGCAACCAAGCCCAGTGAATGCAACTGAATAAGGTGGAAATTAACAAAAGGACAGTGTTTAAACAGAATAAGTGTTAAGTTCAAAGCCACAACAAGCCTCTGTAACAACTTTGTCAAAGAATAACTAATTTCTACTGGACTTCAAAGTGATGTATTGTTGTTTAAGGAAATAATTTGTGTTAAAATCAAACTAAGTGTGGATAATGTGGAAATTAACAAAGGACATTGTTTAAATAGAATAAGTGGTTAAGCTAAAGGTTAAGTTCAAAGCCACAATAAGTCTCTACAACAGGGGTCCCCAAACTTTTTCCTGTGAGGGCCACATAACTTTTCCTTTCTCTGATGGGGGGCCGGAGTCAGTTTGTAACTGGAAAAAGTGTGACGATTGCAGGAGTGCCTAAATGTAAAAATGTATTGTTTTCCAGAAAGCACAATCAAATAACCCTCTCTGGGTTCTTCACAGATGTTGGAACAATAATAAATAGTTAATTAGTAGTGAATAACTTACTGAGAGCCGTTTCTCTGCGGTGTCCATCCAAAAGGCTGCGCGCATTAGCGTTAGCCCCTCCGCGTTAGGATGTTAGGCCACGCAAGCTATCATACTTGTCTTTGTGACGGATTCATAGTGTCGCCACAGATTGTATTCTTTGAATACCGCCACCGCCTCTTTACAGATGAGACGGACAGCCTTTTCTTTGCATTGAACAAAAAAATTATCATTTGTCCACTGCAGCTTAAATTCCCTGCATTCTGAATCTATTTTTCTCTTACCTAATCTTTTCATTATTATTTAGTTCTGTCTTTGAGAGGGGCGGGTTTAGGATTTTTTTTTCTGAGGGTTGCCAGATAGGGGCACAGACCGCAAAAGGGTGGAACAGAATGTCACGTTTTGGATGTGTCAGGATTTTTCCCCAAACGTTGACACAATAAATTAAATGTGGAACAATAGTTCAAAATAGTTCATAACTAAGGAACATTTTATTGCAAACGTCCAACTTTATTATCAACTACAAATGCACATATGAAAATAAATCTAAATGTTCTCTGGTATTGTTCTGGGGGCCGGACCAAATGTGGAGGAGGGCCGCATCCGGCCCACGGGCCGCAGTTTGTGGACCACTGCTCTACAACAACTTTGTCAAAGAATAACTAATTTCTACTGGACTTCAAAGCAGTGGCGGCCACCACTAGAGGGCGCTAGGGACGTCGCCCCTCCTTGGAACTGCAGCTCTTCACCATTTGAAGATTACATTTTTTTTAATAAAAATGAAATAATAAAATAAAAATATTTCGAAATGTATGCATATATGTTTTTAGTTGTGTAGGATAAATATTTTATGAGTAATGATGAGTTGTTTGTTTCAAAAAACGTTTTCTGATTGTGACGTACTTCCGGTTCCCCGCTGGGCGCCGTCTACGGCTTTTCCATTGAATCTAATTATAACTAGCGCTAGCGCATGCGCAGTTTATGTCCCATCTGTCCAAAACTATTGGACACTTCAGGTCGCATTTTTCGCCGCCCTCGAGCCTGGACTCGTCTCGTGATCGCTGCGGATCGCCAGCGTGTTTCCGGTTCGAGCCGAGGAGGGAGGGGGAGTGGGGGACCCTCTCTGTTTACACAGTCAGAGCTGATCACACGCAACTAGCGACGTTGAAACAGCAGTAATTATTAATGGTGCCTTTCTACACAGGTAAGCAAGTAATAATTAGTGAGTTAATAAATCGCTAAGCGCACATGAGCAAAGTTTGAGCTGATCTCATCTGTGTGCGTGACGTGGTGTCGTGTGTGTGTGGTTGTTGCAGTCAGTCACAGTAGCTAGCTACTAGCTGTGCTTATGGTTGTGGTGTACTGTACAACATTATAAAAGTTGCTAGTTATAAACCCGAATGTCTGAAGACGACTCCTGTCTGTCCATCTTCAGCTCATGAACTGTTTTACTCCTCAGAGTGTCTGTGTTAACTTTTGTCTCGTTTCGTTTTGCAGCAGTTGCAAATTTTCTGATGAATAAATCTGAATGAATAAATAAACTTTAGTTTTAGTTTAGTTTAGTTAAACTTTAGTTTCATTATAAGTTGTGCTGTTGTTTCAAAGACACTCTAAACTTAAATAAACCAAGTAGCAGAAAGATTTAAGCATTAAATAGTTTGAATTTTTCATGTTATGAAACAGTGATTATATAATTATTTGAATTTAATTTTAATATTATAAAGATCACTGTGGATGGGATGCAATTGAAATAACCTGGATATTATTATTTATGTTGTATTAAGAAAGTTAAAATGTGATTACATACTTATGTGTACACAAAGCACTTCAAGCAATGTGGAAAATGCTAAAAAATACATAATTAATGTGCCTTCTGTACTTTCTTTACAGAAAAAAATCCACACAACACCTTCATCTCTACACACCGTCAGTGATTATTTCCAATCTACCACCTGTGTAACAGACAGGTGGTGTACAGAAGAAGATCCAAGATGTCTATGTAAATGCACACTACGTCCACTGCTATGCTCACCAGCTTAACCTTATCATGCAGCTGGTGACTTCCCATATCCCAAAAGTGAGTATTTTCACTTGTGGTGTTTTACTATTTTTAACACTGTATTGATCTGGAGAATGAAAACAAAGTCTCTTGCAAGTTACTAGCTTATTAACATTGAAACATTTAAGGTACATTTATATGGTGAAATGTTATATATGCTAAGATGCATTAGGAGTCAACTCAGGACCTTTAATATTAGGAATATTTAAGAGAACTGGTACTAAAAAAATACAGTAGATTGATTCTATTTATTTGCTCTCTCCACTGCACACCTGTAGAAGGAGATGAGGTCTGAACTTCTCAGACCAGCTCATCTCAGCCGTCTGAGGAAGTAGAGTCTCTGATGAACTTTCTTGATCAGGCTGGTGGTGTTGTTGCTCCAGCTGAGGTTATCGTTCATGTGTACCGTACACCTAAGTACTTGTAGCTGGAGACCACTTCCACCGCAGATCCACTTATGTTCAGTGGGGTGTGGGGTTTGTTTGTTCCTTCTGAAGTCCACAATCATCTCCTTTGTCTTCTTCACGTTGATGTGAAGGTTATTGTCCTTGCAGGACCCAGAGCCTCTTTATCATAAAGTGGAAGAAAAGACCATTAGACCAGTCTGGTGGGTGACCAACTTAAAGCTCCCCTGACATCATCTTTGAACTTTCCATAAAATGGCACAACATATATATATTTTAAGATTGAACTATGATCGTTTTTGCTAAAACAATGTTAAATGAATGAAAATTCCTCTCAAAAATAGTTTAAAATTAGCGCCGTTTTTTTACACGGTAAATCCGGGTTTTTCCGGTCACGTGACTGTGACGTCAGATCGAGACTCTGCTCCAACGCGCACATTGAATACAATGGAGAAAGATACAAACGCATCCGTCGAATTTAGCCATTTAAAACTTTAGATTTTAGCGATTTGGCTTCAGTTCGTGAATAAGAAGTTATTTTGAGTGATCAACAACAAACAACATGGTTTCTTTTGTCCGTGCTGCTTTTTTTTTTAGGAGAGGTTTCACATTCATGAAGTGAGCACCAGATGTCAGCAAAGCTATCGTGATATCTCTTACAGAGCACTGTAGAGTGCTCTGTAAGTGATAACTCTTATGCCTGGTACCCACTGCACCGGTGTCGGGCGGCTGAAGCAGCCGGTTTACATTCAAAGTCTATGAGGAGATGCGTGGAGTCGCGGCAAACAGTGATACGGCGCGTTTTGAGTGATCGAAGCGGCGCGGCGGCACGCTGCAGTTCCCTTTGCGCGCGCGCGCGTCCAAAGCAACCTACGCGTCGAGCCGCCATCGCCATAAAATTCGATCTCTGGTGGCTCGACGCGTCCAGCAAACAGTCGGGAAAGCCCCTGCTATGCGACAACGGGACTTTTTTTTGGACTTTTTAAACTTACCCAATGAGCCTCCATGAATTGGAACCAAACTCCGGTAAGAAACGTGGCATTTTAACCAGTTACAGCTGTCCACTCCAGCGTTTTAATCACCCCAAACATAAAAAACGTTTTAATCTCACCAAAGACTCTCGGAGCTGCAGTAGTCAGAGCTGCAGTAAACAACTGACCCGGAAAACAAGCTAGACCCCCTCCTCTCCGCTTCCCCCTAGTGCGCGTCATCAGACGGTCTTCAGTGGCTATGTGGGGACGTGACAAGCGGCCAAAAGGGGGCGGCAGGAGCATTCTGACAAGTTTGGTGGGGACTAGGCATTACAGAGCACTGGAGTGCTCTGTAAGAGTTATCACGATAGCTTTGCTGACACCTGGTGCTCACTTCATGAATGTGAAACCTCTCCTGAAAAAAAAAGCAGCACGGACAAAAGAAACCATGCTGTTTGTTGTTGATCACTCAAAATAACTTCTTCTTCACGAACTGAAGCCAAATCGCTAAAATCTAAAGTTTTAAATGGCTAAATTCGACGGATGCGTTTGTATCTTTCTCCATTGTATTCAATGTGCGCGTTGGAGCAGAGTCTCGATCTGACGTCACAATCACGTGACCGGAAAAACCCGGATTTACCGTGTAAAAAAACGGCGCTAATTTTAAACTATTTTTGAGAGGAATTTTCATTCATTTAACATTGTTTTAGCAAAAACGATCATAGTTCAATCTTAAAATATATATGTTGTGCCATTTCATGGAAAGTTCAAAGATGATGTCAGGGGACCCAGCTGGCATTCGACCGACTTTAAACGTTTAAATATGGTTGAAATAGCGTCAGTTTAAGAAAAAACATTCATTCAACATCAAAACAATGTTGAACACCAAACCATTGAAACGGTGTTGTTAACTCACTATGGATTCACCTTTGAAATATAAACCAGTTTTGAGTTGTATGTATTATCAACATTATTTTTCACAAACGTGACTAAAAGATTTTGCTGGAATATGTTAGTTGAAAAATAACCTTGTTCCAACATCCAATCAATGTTGATTAATTAACCGTTGGAAAAGTGTTGACACATGAATAGTGATGCAATGTTGAAACCTCAACTATGAATCTAATGTTATGAGTTCTTCAACCCTTTTTATTTTCTCCCGGCATCTTTTCGGAACTTTTTTTTTCTTCTTTTTTTTTTGTATGGTGAACGGTGTGCGCACTAGATGGCGGTAATACACCGGAAGAATGTAAACTGCCACAAAACCTCACAGAAGAAGAAGAAGAAAGGTGTGCGCATGCGTGATGTGGATCGTCTATCTTCTAGGCTTTGCGCGGGCTAGCAGCTACAACAACAGTAAGTAAAGTTTTGTAAATCACATTAGTTAATAAACCCGTGACAAACTTTGAACGATTATTTTGGGGCATACAGTCAACCGCAGAATTTACCAACGGCTTTACTAGCTGTGCCGATATTTTCGAGCTAGCTAGCTAGCGGTCCGAGCTAACTAGCTCGGACTGCTAGCGTGCGGAGCCAGGCTAGCAGTCCAGTGTTAAAAACAGACAGACACATGCATGTGGCCATGGTAAGACACTTAATCAAATATTCTCATTCATCTCTGTCTTCTTTGCAGAACAGAATGAGGCATGGTGATCTTAAACTGTTCTTCTGCTTCATGTGTAGGCAGATGAGGCCTACCACATCGAGCCTTCTCCTTCCCAACAGAGTTGCCTATCCATGGAGAAAGTTTTAGAAGTGGCCAGGAGGTCAGGGTCCCATGTGAGGAACACGACACGACACTCAGGCCACTTTTTCTCCTTAAAGTCATAAAGAACGTTTCATCCTCCATCTTTAAAAAAATAATAATTTCCACCTTTCTCTTCATTAAACGTTACACGTTTGTGTTTACAGGCAGTCCATCCTGGTTATGGCTTCCTGTCAGAAAACAGAGTTTGCAGAAGCTTGTAAACAGGAAGAAATCATCTTCATCGGACCGCCTTCTTCAGCCATCCGAGACATGGGCATCAAGAGGTGACCCACCTTCCTGAAACACATATTTTTGAGTTTTTCTGATGAGGACTGAGCGTCTTTGCAACTGTAGACATTTTTTTCCAAAAGTTATAATGCAAGTTTTTTTTTTTCTTGTCTCAGCACATCCAAACACATCATGTCAGCTGCTGGGGTGCCAATCATAGGTGGTTACCATGGAGAGGACCAAACCAACGAGAGGCTGCAAAGATTGGTTATCCTGTGATGATCAAGGCAGTCCGTGGAGGAGGAGGGAAGGTGAAAGGACGCAGAGAAGAACTGAAATAACTTTGATAGCATAACTTCCACGAGCTTGATTTGAACCTTGCGTGTTTTAGGGAATGTGTATCGCCCGGTCAGACTCGGACTTAATCGAACAGCTGGAGTCAGCGAGACGTGAAGCCAGGAAGTCCTTCAATGATGACGTCATGCTTATTGAGAAGTTCGTAGAGGATCCCAGGTACGCTCAGAGGACTGTTTGATTTGGTCTTTGAAGAACTAGCAAGTTTTCAAATGTCTCGCTGTGTGTTGTTGGCAGACATGTAGAGGTTCAAGTGTTTGGAGACATGCACGGTAACGCCGTCTATCTGTTTGAGAGGGACTGCAGCGTCCAGCGGAGACATCAGAAGATCATAGAGGAAGCTCCAGGGGTGAGTGGAGTTCACAGCTGTTTACATTTAAAACAGATGTCCGTTTGACACGGTTTAACCAAAACAGAGGGTTTATATTCAGCATCTTTGTCACATGAGACATTTTAAATTCAAAGATCCGGACATGAAGTTGAGGTACTTTTTGTGAAGTAATCCTTCCATCGTTGTGTAATTGTGACATTATTTTCTTCTTAATATTTGTTTTTAGTCCCGTGAATTATTTGAGTAAAAACATGATTTATTTATTTATTTTAATTTAAAACACAAAACAATTTCACATATTGTATGAAAACAAAACATACAATGAAAGGTAGCAGAAAGAAGAAGAATCTTATTATACCTGCCCCTTTTTTAAAACAATCAATTGAAAAATCAATTCAAACAATAATCATCTATAAATAACAGAACAAAATTAATAACTCATCCCAATTTTCAATTTCTAGTACATTTCACATTTAACTAATTTATATGTGTTTTTTCAACAATTTAGTTTTGATCATTCTCTTAAACATAAACATTGAATTTGCTTTTTTTTTTACATAATTTTCCAAACCATTCCACAATCCAATTCCCTGTATTGAAGTAGATCGTCCCTTTTAATCTGGTTTTGTACTGTGGTTTTACAAAAATCTCTGTTCCCTTAAGATTGTAGCAACTTAGGGATTTAACTGCAGGCAGCTTTTTGTGGTCAGTGAGGCTTCAAAAGCGTGAGGGATCTTAAGAAGCATTTTGTTTTGAAGCTTTTTTCATGAATCACAACAGGTTACCAGCACCTTCTTCACCTGAGGTTTAAATTATGTGGATATGTTTTATAGACACTTGTGAGCATGTTTCTCCTTTACCTTCCTCCATATTTCCACCTGGACTTTCTCAGCCTGGGATAAGCCCTGAGGTTCGGAGGAAACTTGGAGAGGCAGCTGTCAGAGCAGCTAAAGCCGTGAGCTACGTTGGAGCAGGTGAAGACACGCAAAGCTAAACTCCTCCCACCACAGCGACTTATTACACACACCCACTACAAATGTTGTGATCCATTCCTGCAGGTACTGTGGAGTTTGTAATGGACGCTCAGCACAACTTCTACTTCATGGAGATGAACACGAGGCTGCAGGTGGAGCATCCCGTCACCGAGATGATCACTGGAACCGACCTGGTGGAGTGGCAGCTCAGGGTGAGACGGAGAGCTGAAAACTCTCTGGAAACCATAACTTATACTAAAAGTTTAGTTTATTTTGTAATAAAAATCTCTTCCAGGTGGCAGCAGGGGAGCCCCTGCCCTGCCCCTCCTCCAGGACGACATAACCCTGAGGGGCCACTCGTTTGAGGCTCGTATCTACGCTGAGGACCCAAACAACGACTTCCTTCCGGGAGCGGGGCCTCTGCTGCATCTGTCCACGCCTTCAGCAGACCAACACACACGCATAGAGACCGGGGTCAGAGAAGGTACGTGTACCCCCATTTGAGAAACAGTGCCTAACAGAGCAGACAAAAACATTAAACTCCAGCTCTTTTTTTTTCAACCACCTCATTTAGCAGACAACAGTCCAGTGTTAGTGTTAATGTTTTTGTCTGCTCTGTTAGGCCACTAAGCCTAAAATGTCTCAGAAATATGTTTAACATTAAACGATAAAACTTAATTATCCCCTATACTGCCTACTCCTCCACAAACGACAAATGCTCATTTTGGTATGTATTTGTGTGAGACCCGTTTTGTCTTTGAGTATCAAATATTTTTAAGTTTAGTATTCCACTGTATCTCAAATGGGGGTACACGTACCCCTTGGGGTACTTGGAAACCTTGTGTAAAGTAATTTACATTTTTGACATATTAACACTTATGTTTAAACCCTCTAAAATGCAGAAAGAACCCCGATGGACATCCCCTCAAGCACTCAATCTCAAATCTTGGGATGCAATGGTAGCAGGAGTCCCTCTGAGTCTCTTTCTAATGATCAAAGGTATTTAATTTAAATATGATCAAAATTAGAGATGTAACAATTCATCTAACTCACGATGCGATGTGTACCAATTTTGCTGTTGCATGCTTTAAACAGATCAGTCAGACCTGGCCAAGACAGTCCCTTTCTCAGAGGCGGCGTTGGAGGTCGAGGTCTTCCTCTCGTGGACAAAGGTAAATTGTGATCAAAAGTATAATATTGACAGTATAAATGCAGCACGTTGCTTAGTCTGAACAACTTTTACTGACTTCAGCAAATGTCACATGTTCATTTTTCTTTTTTCGCCCCAGTTAAGCTAAAAATTGTGGTGCAAAATTATCATTCCCACTGCTTAAAATTATACCACCATTTACAATAGCTGCTGTAGAAATGTTCTTCTTTTGTGTTTATTTTTTAAACAGATCAGTCAGCCTTGGCCAAGACAGGCAGTCCGTTTCCTGGGTATGAGACGCGTCCTGGCTACAGGTTCACCAAAGACACCCTGGGGTCCTCGAGCAAGTGTACCCAGGCTGAGTGCCCACATCCTGGCTACAGGTTCACCAAAGACACCCTGGGGGTCCAGTAGCAGCTGTACCCAGGCTGAGTGCCCACATCTTCTTTATCTTTTTGATTTTACAGGAAATCTGTATATAAATATTTAAAATTGATTTAAGTGCTTTAAAAGCAGAAATGGACAAGAATTCCTTTCAGTGTTGCCCAATGTTTGGGCCATTTTTTTTAATTATTATTGTCTAAGACAATAAAGCAGTTTTCTAAATTTCTGGTCTCTGTTGGATTCTTCCTAGCTGACTGTGTTGTAAACATGTAATGTAGATTAAATTATTTTTCAGACATTTTTGTGATTGCTATGTTCATAGTGAAAATAGACAAGTCCAATTAGGGTGGCACTGTTATATGATGAGATCACATCAGCACCTCAATACTTGAAACAGTGATCAAAATGTATTTTTGTGTCAAACTGTTAAAATGCAGGACTTAATATGTTGAGAAATCTGACGTGGAAATGGCGTTGCTACCTCAACGTTGATTAGATTTGCAAAATCTAAACCAAAATCAATATTGAATAAACGTTGGCAAATTCACCTATGTTGAGAAATCTGACGTTGAAATGATGTTGCTACTTCAACGTTGAGAATCTGACGTAGAAATGATGTTGCTACTTCAACGTTGAGAATCTGACGTAGAAATGATGTTGCTACTTCAACGTTGATTAGATTTGCAAAATCAACACAAAATTCAACGGTTATCCAACACGACCGTCTGATGTTGATTCAACGGTGACTAGACGTCAAAATGCCAGCTGGGGAGCTTCAAGGAGACTGATATCGGATTTTAGGTCACTTCAGTTTCTTTAACAACAAACATGTGAGGGGCAAACACATGACAGATAGTAGCTAAAAGACAGATGCTTAAACTGCTAAGCTAAGCTTCAGCAAAAAGAGGAAAATATTGATGAGTAGCAAAACACTAGCTAAAGTAGCATTTTTTTTGCTGAAAGTATCAAAATGCTAGTTAAAAGTAGCAGAAAAGTAGCAGAACAGTAGCTAAAATCTCAACAAGATAAAAAAGAAAACAGATTTAAGAGAATAATGTTTAAGGGAACAAAGGGGAAAATATTTGCTAATAAAGTTTCATATTTTGAAAGATATAAAACTAGCAACAAAAAAGTAAGCTGAAATTAGCACAAAATATGTAAAAAGAACAATAAAGTGGTCATAGTGTTATGATTTCAAAGGTTTACCCAGTTGGTAATGAGACCCAGAACGACACAAGACGAAGAGGTGCAAAAGTAACAGTGTTTATTATTTACAGTGCAAGTCTATATACTGTACACATGTACAGGGATCTTCTGGATTTCCTGGAAGATGAAACAAACTGTCAGAAAGGCTTGACTATAAGGCTCTTTCAAGATGATTGATCTAGTTTTGTTTGTTATTTTACAGAGAAATCCTTAGTTCCTTGAGATGAATCCCAGAGGGCGAAATGAGGCAGGCAAGTGGTTGGAGGGCAAGACACGATGAGCAGAGAACTGGTCCCAGGACCAAGATGGAAACGAGGACTGGAAACACAACAAAAAACAAGGTAAGTGTCTCTCAAAGTACTGTACTCACAAACTGGCTAGAAGCATAAATACCATGAGTAGGCATCAATGCTCCAGCGAAGAGTAGGACTTGACTGCAGCCTTAAGTATAGGTGGAGCTCATCAGGTGGATCACAGTAAAATAGATCATTTTTCTTCCCCATAAATCAGTTATTTAAAATCTAATCTGGAATCATTCCTCCTTGTTAGACTTCAGTTGACCTGTTTAAGTTGGGCCCAAATTTGTTATTATCTTTTGATTTATTTTTCATTGAAATTTAATTATTTGTTAGTTTATTTTTGGAACTATTAAATTGAATTATTTGGTGGATTTTTGAACACCTTTGTCCTTATTTAAGTCTGGACCCTCACAATTCTATTTATATTATGAACTTGTATTACTAAAATAATTATAACAGAATATGATAGAAGTTGTCCAAAAATTGAAAAGTGGAAGCAGAACACTCCCATTCTCTTTTCACACTGATGCCTCAAACAAGGTGAAGATGAACCATGTTTTATTAATGATAGTTTTATACAAATGGATACACCTGATATATACAAATAAAAACATGAACAAACTTACTTTACAGTATACAAACATAATTATGCATACTTCTACACATGCTTAAAAAATTAAACAGTTTATGGCGCCCCCCCATAAAAAAAATCACCAGCCGCCACTGCTTCAAAGTGATGTATTGTTGTTTAAGGAAATAATTTGTGTTTTGCTTAAAATCAAATTAAGTGTGAAATTTACAAGGTTCCTGAAGTTGAAGCACATCCATACTAAGAGTGAAGCTCATTATAGTTAAAGTATAAGGTAACAGTAATCACAAAGTAATAGTTAAGTTGTAAGTTACAAGTTTGAAGGAGTATTGTAATTTAAACATAGCACATTGAGTGAAATCTATCCAGACTCACAAGATGACTGACAAGGAGCATAAAGAGCTCTATGCTGTATCACATACTGAAGTAGAAGAAAATGTTAATGAGCAAATCCCAGAAACACAGACTGTTCGTAGGAGTGAAAGGGTAAGAACATTAACAGAAGGAGGCAAAGAGCTTAAAGAGGAGAAACTCGGGAGCCTTCAAAACAGATATGTAGTCACCTTTGGAAAATGGAAATGTGAAGTAAAACTGATCAAAGCAACACTAAGTAGGAAAGCTTCTGACAATGAATTAAAGGAGCTGATTAAAGACTTAAACGCCACTTGCACAAACGTTTAAACCATCTACGAACAAATACGACAAATACAACCTCCTGATGCAGACGCAAGACGTAAAGTTGATGCATGTTAAAAGTTGATGCAAAGTTAATTCACTTTCTACATACATTGTCAAAAGAGCTGAAAAACAGTTACAGGGAGACTTTGTAGAACGCGAAGAAGATCCGTGGCCAGATGTAGGGTCATGCTTAGGATCTGAAAGCACTACGTCAAGGTCAAGATCACAAAGGTCTAATGCCTGGTCCCCACTGCACAACTCGAAACGCGCCTGCCGTCCCCTTTTGGCCGCTTGTCAGGGTCCCACCAAACCACTGAAGACCGTCTGATGACGTACACTAGGGGGTTGCAGGGAGGAGGGGTCTAGCTCGTCTTCCGGGTTCAGTTGTTGTGTTAACTGCACCTCGGACGGTCTTTGATGAGATTAAAACTTTTTTTTTAATGTTTGGGGTGATCTACACTGGAGAGAACAGCAGCCTGTCAGCAGCAACTGTAAAAATGCCACGTTTATTACCGGAGTTTGGTTCCAATTCATGGAGGGTCGATCCGGTAAGTTTAAAAAGTCCACAAAAAGTCCCGTTGTGGTTGTGTAATCAGATAGCAGAGGCTCTCCCGACTGTTTGCCGGATGCGTCGAGCCTCCAGAGATCAACATTTGGGACGTCGGCGGCTCGACGGCTAGGTTGCTTTGGACGCGCGCGTGCCCGCGAAGGAACTTCGGCTGCCGCTGCGCCGCTTCGATCACTCAAATCGCGCCGCTTCCGTGGTCACCGTGACTCCACACGTCTCCTCATAGACTTTGAATGTAAACCGGCCGCTTCAGCCGCCCGAAATTGGGGCAGTGGGTACCAGGCAGGAAGGTAGTTCATTCCAATCATGCTCACAAGTAAGCAAGAGACTGGAAGCGGAGGCGGTGGCAGCTACATCCAAAGAAGTACTAGCAGTAATGGAGGAGCAAAAAAGGGAAGCAGCTGAACTACAAAGGCTAGAACGTCAGAAGCTCGAAAGTTAGCGAGTAATCGACCAGTAGAATCTCGAAGAAAAGCAAGCCAAGCTCGAAAGACAGCGAGTAATCAACCAGCAGAATCTCGAAAGACAGCGAGTAATAGACCAGCAGAATCTCGAAGAAAAGCAAGCCGAGCTCGAAAGACAGCAAGTAATCGAGCAACAGAATCTCGAAGAACAACAATTAATGGAAGAGTAGCGCAGAAGGATTGCACGCTTGGAAGAAGTTAAAAAACTGAATGCAGCAAAGGCTCGTGGAAAGGTTTATGATGAAGGTGAAAGTATTTCTGAAGGTCGGAGTTTACTACGTAGTATTAAAACAGAAAGTGAAATTCAAGCAATTCCTACCGTAACACACGTTCGCTTTCAGGCTCCAAGTTTGACCCAAGCCCACAATGCTACGAGCCTAAGATCTATACCACACATCCCTGTGATCGTAAACCAATCTCAACCAAATCCTAAAGACCAACCTAAGGTCACCACAAGCCAAACACTCAAAGCATCAAGCCCACCATTCATCCCACAAGTCACACAAGCTCCCTTTGAGCCTGTGTTGCACATTCCTACAATCTTAAACCAAGCTCAACCAGATCCTGGTGAACAATCTGAGGCCACCACAAACCAAACACTCCAAGCATCAAGCCCACCATTCATCCCTCCAACCACACAAGCCTCCCCTGTTGCAATTCAACAACAGCTAAATTACGAGCTAGTTAGCATACTAGCAGAAGCAATAAATGCTAATCGCCTTCCAACTCCAGAACCTGCATTGTTCACTGGCGACCCTTTAAAGTTTAAAGACTGGCAGTTGTCATTTGAAATCCTGATCGAAAGAAAAAACATTCCCAAGAATGAGAAACTTTATTATCTCAGAAAGTACCTCGGTGGACTGGCAAAGAGAGCAGTTGAAGACCTTCTCCTGTGGGCACAGACAAAGCATACAATTCAGCTTGGAAGGTGCTAGAAAAGCGTTTTGGAAGTCCATTCACCATAGAAAAATGTTTCAGAGACAAACTTAACAATTGGCCAAAAATAAAGTACAAGGATGGAAGTGAGTTGAGAGAGTTTGCTGACTTCCTTAAAACTTGTGAAGCTGTAATGTCACACATAACAGCATTGGAGATTCTCAATGACTGTATGGAAATTCAGAAACTTTTGCTAAAACTCCCAGAGTGGCTGACTACAAGATGGAGCCCGACAGCTATAGAAATAACAAGAAGGGCTGGCGATGAAAGGTACCCATCCTTTCACATGTTTGTTGATTTTATATCCACTGAGGCTGACATTGTGATCCCATGGCCTAAGTACAAGCTCTAAAAGGTTTGGAAATGAGTAAACCCAAACACTTAGGAAGCCAAGTCATTTAAGCAAAAACATTAACAACAAACAAGCCACACATATACTGTGACCTGTCTGTTCTGCAAAGGAAATGGTCACACACTCGATAAATGTTTCAATTTCACATAAAACTCTGTCCAAGACTGGGTCAAGTTTGCACAAACAGAAAGGCTGTGTTTTGGATGTTTAAATAGAGGACATCATTCGAAAAGGTGTGACAACAGGAACACATGTGAAAAATGTCAAAGGAGACATCCTACATGTTTACATGATGACAAGCTAATTGAATGAAAAAGAGTACCGTATTTTCCGGTGTATAGGTCACACCTTTTTATAGTTTTTTCAAGGCCTGCGACCTATACTCAGGTGCGACCTATATATGGCTTGTTATCACTTTCGGTGAAACAAATTTTTAAATCCAGCTCATTTCACAATTACGTTCATTTATTAAGGAAAAGTTCAGCTCAGACATATATTTGCTATAATTTTTATCAAACAAATAATTGTTTTTAAGTGTTAATCTTCTTAAAAGCCTTGCTGTGCACTCCTGTGGCAGACATTTGCAGCAGAGCTAAACGTAGGTGCGACCTATACACCAGTGCGACCTATCTAGGGATTTTTCCAATCTATTGGTGATAATTGGACAATGCAACCTATACACAGGTGCGACCAATACACCAGAAAATAATGTAATCCTTGCAACGAATGAGAACACCCAAGATGAGGACGAAGCAGACACTAAAGAAGAAACTAAACCGACGATCTCTAATAGAGTAACTTGAGCAACCTCAAGTACCGTATTTTCCGGTGTATAGGTCGTACCTTTTTATGTTTTTTTCAAGGCCTGCGACCTATACACCGGTGCAACCTATTTATGGATTTTTTTTTTTTCATATTTTTAGACCAATTTTTGGCTGAGTTATGGCCCTTTTTCCCTGTTGCATAAAATGGTGCAGTACCAGTTTCGGCTACCAGGGGGCAATGCGGGTGCAGTACAAGTTTCGGCCACCAGGGGGAAGTGCAAGTGCTCACAGTCAAGGCCGAGATACACTCGAGCGTCCTCACGGTACGCCTATACGCAGCGTACGTACGCTGTGGCAAAAGCGTAGCCCCTCAGGGCATGTACGCGCAAAAGTATTTTTTTACTACGCATACGCGATCCGCGTGCGCGATACGCGGTGTCTGACCATAAACTTCCCGGCGCCGGACTGTTTTGTATGTTACACAAATGAAATAAATTCCCCTTCTTTATCGCTGATCGGGCCTTTTCTTTTGTTTTTTTGCCTAAAGTCAAGTAACCGCTTCTTCCTCCGTTCACTCGATGATTGAAATGAATGAATTCAGGTCCTACCTGGGTGCGCGATGTTTTAATATTCCCTGGTGGGCTGTGTGCTGCAGGAAAAGCGCTCCCTGTTATTATTTTTATTTCTGAGAGAACTTTTTATAACATATATAGTAGAAACACCGCATCAGAACACCGCAGAAGTCCAGCGAGCTGCTCATGTTAAAGGTTTCACTTTCAGCTGACTAGGTTTCACTTTCAGCTGACTGAGCGCTGTCAATCAATTCAGTAGGCGTGTCAGCAAGTGACCAATCAGCGAGCTCAGTTGAGTCCCTTCCGTGTGCTGCTGCTCATATTACAACAAGGAGAACGAGAGCGTTTGAAAGCTGATAGTTTCTTGAAGTATAGCAGCAAAAACATACGCACAAAATATGCGCGTATACGCGCGTATACGGAGTCTGCTTCAGTGTATCTCGGCCTTCAGCTCCACCTCCAGATGCTCCAGATGCTGCAGCTATCCTGCACTGGTTTCCACAGCAACTGCAACTCTGAGCAGATCACCTTCAGCTGCAACTGATTTGTCATTTATTAACAAAAATTAAAGTGAGACACAGTCTTACAAAAAAGGCAGCCAACAAACATTTTTTTAGGAGTCTGTAGTTTAATTTTAATGATGTTGGTGGTATTTACATTTTGAAATAAGCTGATTTGTAATAATTTATTAACAAATATCAAAGTGAGACACAGTTTTACAAAAAAGGCAGCCAACAAACATTTTTTTAGGAGTCTGTAGTTTAATTTTAATGATGTTGGTGGTATTTACATTTTGAAATAAGCTGATTTGTAATAATTTATTAACAAATATCAAAGTGAGACACAGTTTTACAAAAAAGGCAGCCAACAAACATTTTTTTAGGAGTCTGTAGTTTAATTTTAATGATGTTGGTGGTATTTACATTTTGAAATAAGCTGATTTGTAATAATTTATTAACAAATATTAAAGTGAGACACAGTGCGACCTAGGTGCGACCTATACACCGGTGCGACCGGTGCGACCTATACACCGGTGCGACCTATTTACGGATTTTTCCAGTTTATTGATAAATATTAGACACTGCGACCTATACAACGGTGCGACCTATACACCGGAAAATACGGTACACTGACATCTTCTATTATACCTGTCTGGGTTTTGTCAAAAACCCACTCAGACAGAGAAGTTTTAGTACATGCCCTCCTCGACTCACAGAGCGATACATCCTTCATCTTGTATGAAGTAGCTCGAGATCTTGACACGGATAAAGGAAAGGTCAATCTGAGACTGTCAACTATGTCCGCCGAGTCAACAATTATACCATGTGACAAGCTGGTTAACCTTCAAGTCAGAGGATATGAGCATGAAAAGAGAATCTCATTGCCTCCAGTCTATACAAGAGAGTTTATCCCTGTCAATAGATCACATATTCCAACGTCTGAAACCGCCCTAATGTGGCCTCACCTTGAAAGGCTGACAGCCAAGCTACCTCCTTTGCTAGGATGCAAAGTTGGTCTACTTATCGGCTATAACTGTCAACAAGCCCTCCTACCACGCAAGGTTCTCACAGGCAAAGAAAACCAACCTTACGTACAGTTAACCGATCTCGTTTGGAGCATAGTTGGCGGCTCATCTCACGTTCAAAATCATAACAATGTCATTGGCACAAGCCACAGAATCATTGTTGTCGTACCCAACAATGGTTGGGTACGAAACCCAGCACTTTGGTGTGGACTTGTTCCTGTTGAAAGTGCTTTATAAATAAAATGGTATGGTATGGTATGGTATTGTTCGTGAGGTAACTCCTGTGCCACAACCAACAGTCAAGATCAAGCAACAAGTGCATTTCGTATACAGAACTCAAGTAAGAGAAGTCATTCCAACCGATGTGATAAAAGCTTTAGAATCTGATTTCTCCGAGCATGCAACAGACAACAATCCAGTCTCGCAGGAGGACATCCTGTTTATTTCAAAGGTAACAAAGGGCATAAAAAAAGGAAGACGGACATTACGAACTCCCGTTACCATTCAAGACAGAAAGCCTAAGTCTCCCAAACAACAAACTAAGTGCTGAACACAGATTGTCTTCATTGAAACGTCGACTCAAAAGAGATGAGAAATACTGTAAAGATTACATCAAGTTCATGAACGATATTATAACTCGCGGAGATGCAGGAAAGGTTCCAGAACAAGAGCTGGACAACAAGATAGAGTGGTACATCCCACACCACGGGGTTTACCATCCCCACAAACCCGAAAAAATACGTGTGGTTTTTGATTGTTCTGCACGCTTCCAAGGAACATCTCTCAATGATCATCTTTTGACCGGACCAGATCTCACCAACACGTTGGTTGGCGTGTTATGTCGATTCAGAAAAGGCCCCATCGCCATCATGTGTGATGTAGAGAGAATGTTCCATCAATTCCATGTTGTTAAAGAACATCAGGACTATTTAAGATTTATTTGGTGGGACAAGGGTGATTTAAATTCTGAACCTTCAGTTTATAAGGTGAGAGTGCATCTCTTCGGAGCAGCTTCATCTCCCGGATGCTGTAAATTCGGACTCAAACACATCGCATCACAAGGCAGAAATAAGTTCAGCAAGGAGACTTGAGTTTATCCAAAGAGGCTTCTACGTCGATGATGATGATCACTAGTGTAACATCAAAGGCTGAAGCCATACAGCTAGTCAAAGAATCAAGAGCACTTTGCAAAACAGGCAAACTACATTTGCATAAGTTTGTGTCAAACAATAAAGAAGTGCTTGCATCAATTCCACAGGAAGAACAAGCTCAAGCCAAAGACCAGAAACTGGCTCTCGGAGAACTCAACATTGAACGTGCACTTGGAGTACAATGGTACATAGAAACAGACAAATTCCAGTTCAGAGTCCAAGTTAAAGACAACCCATTGACCAGGAGAGGGGTGCTCTCAACTGTCTCTTCAGTTTACGACCCTCTTGGATTTTTCGCTCCATTCACATTGATTGTAAAGCAAATACTCCAAAGGCTGTGCAAAGACAAATATAACTGGGATGACGATCTTCCAGATTACATCCTACCACAATGGGAATCATGGTTGAGAGATCTACCCAAACTGACAGCTCTGAAGATTCCCCGAAGCTACTCACAAGACATCAACATCATACGGTATGATCGGCATAACATCTCAGATGCAAGCTTCGATGGTTATGGCGCATGTTCATACCTTAGAACAATAAACATAGAAGGACAAATAAGTTGTTCACTCATCACAGGAAAAGCAAGAGTTACGCCCATTAAACAAATGACCATCCCAAGACTCAAACTGTTGTCAGCTGTAACTTCAGTCCGCAATGCAGATGTGATCAAATGAGAACTAGAAATCGAAAATCTACTGGAATATTATTGGACTGATTCACAAGTTGTATTGGGATACATAAGCAATGATGCAAAAAAGGTTTCACACATTTGTTGCCAATCGAGTCCAACGAATAAAACAAAGTACGAGCCCAAAAAATTGACAACACGTTAGCTCAGAAGAAAATCCAACTGATCAAGCCTCAAGAGGTCTAATAATAATAATAATAATAATAATAATAATAATAATAATAATAATAATAATAATAATAATAATAATAATAATGAATTCAATTTATAACGCACTTTTCATTAATGAAAATCTCAAAGTGCTACAAGGTGCAACAGAATTAAATGTCAATAAAACAAATAATAAAACAATTAAAATCAATAACAGTATCAGCTAAGATCAAAAGTAGAATCATGAGGAGGTAGAGTATGCTCGGTTGAAAAGAAAGGTCTTCAAGCCGCTCTTAAAGTCAACCACAGACTGTGGGGCTCTCAGACAGTCAGGAAGAGAGTTCCACAGGCGGGGGGCAGCCACACTGAAAGCCCGGTCACCCATGGTCCTTAATTTGGTTCTCGGAATGTGAAGGAGATTACTGTTCTGTGACCGCAGCGAACGGGTGGATGAGTATGGAATAAGAATATCCTTCAGATAATCTGGTGAAGTTCCGTGTAAGCATTGATGTGTGATGAGAGCAGTTTTGTACTGAATTCTGTAGGCGACAGGAAGCCAATGAAGGTTATGGAGAATGGGCGTAATATGTTCAAATTTACGAACTCTCAACAAGATCCTTGCTGCACTGTTTTGAATATATTGAAGTTTCTGAAGGTTTTTGCCAGGGATTCCAATAAACAGGGAGTTGCAGTAGTCGAGCCTGGAGGAGACAAAAGCATGGACGAGCTTCTCAGCATCGGAAAAAGATAGGGATGGGCGAAGTCTGGAGATGTTTCGAAGATGGAAGAAGCAAGTTTTAAACAGATGCTTAATGTGATTTTCAAATGTAAGATTGGAGTCCATTTTTATTCCAAGATTAGTAACAGAGGTGGAGAGGGGGATGTCTTGTCCAGAAAAGGAAAGTCTTGTTATAGGAGATGTTTGTACCTGGTGAGGGGTGCCAATCAGTATGGCCTCAGTCTTGGAGCAGTTTAATTGAAGAAAGTTCTGATTCATCCATTCCCTAATTGCCTCCAGGCAGGCAGAGAGGGCAGTGAGTGAAGATGGAGATGACAAGGTGGAAGATGAGGATGCTCCAGTCCTGATGTAGAGCTGTGTATCGTCGGCATAACAGTGAAAAGAAATGTTGAACTGATTAATAATTTGACCTAAAGGCAGCATGTAAAGGGAAAACAGCAGGGGCCCCAGAACCGACCCCTGAGGGACACCACAGGAGACACAGACTGTCTGGGACGTGGCGTTGCCAAGACTAACACATTCCAGCCTGTTGGAGAGGAAAGATTTGAACCAGTCCAGGACGGTGTCGCAGAGACCGACCTCCACATGAAGACGGTGGAGGAGGATACTATGGTCCACAGTGTCGAAGGCTGCAGTGAGGTCAAGGAGGACAAGGATGGAGGGAGAGCCAGTGTCAGCAGCCAAGAGGACATCATTGGTAACTCTCAGCAATGCAGTCTCTGTACTGTGAGCTGCCCTGAATCCAGACTGGAACTTCTCATACAGGGAGTGTTGTTGTAGGTGATCCTGCAGCTGAGCAGCAACAGCTTTTTCCAGCACTTTAGACAGAAAAGGGAGGTGTGAAATTGGGCGGTAATTAGAAAAAATGTCGGGATCCAAATTAGATTTTTTCAGAAGAGGCCTAATGATGGCGGTTTTTAGAGGCAGTGGAACATGACCAGATTGTAGAGACTGATTTATTATTTGAGTGATAAGTGGGCCTATTGCAGAATGATTG
Source organism: Garcialebias charrua (assembly GCA_038048925.1). Classification (NCBI taxonomy): domain Eukaryota; kingdom Metazoa; phylum Chordata; class Actinopteri; order Cyprinodontiformes; family Rivulidae; genus Garcialebias; species Garcialebias charrua. The sequence continues at coordinate 21,355 of JBBPBX010055899.1, forward strand.
GTTTTTATGAGAGACGAGGGGAAAGGATCCAGGGCGCAGGATGAAGGCTTCATTTTCTTGATGATGGCCTCCACCTCACTCTGAACAACTTCGTCAAAGCTGTTTAGGGTCCCAGAATGCAGACGGGTGGGTGGCACACTGAGAACGGGGAGGTTGTGGAGCTGAGATCTGATAGTGTCAACTTTGGTTTTAAAAGATGAAAGAAACAGGTCGCATTTTTGAGCAGAGTCCTCAAGAGTTTGCTTAATGGGATTAAGCAGACAAGTGATTGTGGAGAAGAGCTGTTTAGAGTTTCCAGGGAAGGTGTTGATGATGTTGTTCAGCTAAAGGAATCGAACTGGTTGAAAGGCCCCAACTTTCTTTGGAAACAAGATCTTCCAATCAAAGAGGAAATGGTAGGGGAAGTCGAAAGAACGGATCCCGAACTCCGTAAAGGTCATACGCACGCAGTGCAGCCGAAAGAAGTGAACCCAGTTCTAGAGCATTTAAAAAAGTTTTCTGATTGGTCAAGAGCCATGAAGGCCATCGCCAGGCTCAAACGATTCATCAGAGTTTAAAGGTGTTCAACAAAGAACAAACAAAACAATGGATCTTGAAGAAAGAAGAGACACGGAGGTGTTCATTTTCAAGCTAGTGCAAGGAGAAGCTTTCGTTAAGGAAATACAGAAAATCAAATCGCAAAAGGAAAGTTCTCTATGTAAGCATAACAGACTAAAGAAGTTAAACGCTTTCTTAGATAAGTCTGATGTTCTCAGGGTGGGAGGAAGATTGTCTCAATTAGCTTTACACCATCATGTCAAACACCCCGCAATACTTCCCAAGGAGGCCCATGTGTCAGCCCTCCTCATCAAACTCTACCATAAACGTGTACATCATCAAGGAAGAGGCATGACTATTAATGAACTACGCGCAAATGGCATATGGATTTTGAGATGTAGCAGTACAGTCTTGTCACACATCTACCACTGTGTTAAGTGCAGAAGATACAGAAAGGCCACAAACGTTCAACAGATGGCAGAGTTTCCAGAAGTGAGAACAGAAACAGCTCCTCCCTTTACCTATTGTGGTGTTGACTATTTTGGTCCGTTCATGGTAAAGGAAGGAAGAAGGGAAGTCAAAAGATATGGATTATTGTTCACATGCTTATGTTCATGAGCTGTGCATATACTGTAGAAACATTTGACGACTTATCAACAGATGCTTTCATGAATGCCCTTCTGACTCTGATCGCCATAAGGGGCCCTGTCCGACAATTGAGATGCGACCAAGGGACAAACTTTGTGGGTGCCAGAAGAGAGTTATTGGAACTAATGAAAGATATGGATCAAGAACCGTAAAGAGCTATTGGTTGTGAGTTTGTGATGAACATTCTATCAGCCAGCCACATGGGAGGTGTCTGGGAACGCCAAATTCGAACAGCACGAAACATACTAACAGCAATGTTAGACAAGTCCTAAAACAGACTTGACACAACCAGTCTGAGAACGCTACTCTACGAGACAATGGCCATCATTAACAGCAGAGCCTTAAAGCTGCACTGACATGATGTTTTAACTATAAATCATTTTGCACTACATATATATATATATAT
>JBBPBX010055900.1:0-22945 GCA_038048925.1 Garcialebias charrua
CTACAATAAAAGTATGTACTACCAATAAAGTATTTCACTCCTACAATATCTGTAATGAAGATATTTTAATTTAAACAAATCATCAGGGGAGAGCGCGAACGCAGTCCCCCACTACCACAAATTTTGCAGTCAAGATTCCCACATTTGGGGAATTTGCAAGGATATCAGCTTTGTCGATGTGCAATGACTAAGCCTCACCTTGGGTGAACCACCTTCATGATCATGGTATCTCCCCTGCCAGGTAAGTATGAATTGTAGACATCACTCACAAGAACGTGTTTTAGGCTCCTATCCTTCTGACTGACGGCACACATAAAATGGAAGAAAACACCGGAGCTCAAACTCTTCATAGTTTTTGTTTCAAAATAAATAATTCACACAAAGGTTGACAAAGAATGTCAAAATTTAATTCCTTTAGTTTAAGATACATCCATAATTTAGCACAATGCAATGCGGCATCGATGCGCAAAAAGCGAACCTGAAATCTCACAACATTCATAAAGTAATTTACCTAAAGCGGACCAACAACACAACAGAGCTCAGATTAGATCAATCCAGACTGTGAGACCTACAGCCGAGATTTAGAGAAATTAATAAAAAATCAACTCAGAAGGGTCTTTTTTCCAACTAGCGGTGACGTCACTTCCTGTCTTCTCTCAGACTGCAGTAGTGCTTCTGCTGCCACCTTCTGTTCGGAAGTAATAACAACATGTATCTGAAACTGAACATGGCTGTTACTCCACATCCAGAGTGAATTCAACAGAGACTTCAAATGGACCAAAATCTAACAGGTCAGATTTACGACGGAATATTAGGGCCACGTTAATCATAAAAATAAATTTAAATTGCATTACGAGGATCAAAAAAGACATGGAATTATGAAAATTAAGTCATAATATTACTATAATAAAATAGTACGAGAATAAATTAATAATATTACGAAAATAAGGTCGTAATATTACCAGAATGATAGATAGATAGATAGATAGATAGATAGATAGATAGATAGATAGATAGATAGATAGATAGATAGATAGATAGATAGATAGATAGATAGATAGATAGATAGATAGATAGATAGATAGATAGATAGATAGATAGATAGATAGATAGATAGATAGATAGATAGATAGATAGATAGATAGATAGATAGATAGATAGATAGATAGATAGATAGATAGATAGATAGATAGATAGATAGATAGATAGATAGATAGATAGATAGATAGATTACAGACTCAGAGTCCAATGTACATAAAAGATAACGAATATGATAAAATAAAAAATGACATCGTAATAATGTCAGAATATAGTCATGGTTTACCCATCATGATGTTGTCAAAACACTCGTCCTCCACGTAACTCCCCAGACTGTCCAAGGTCTCCTCGTCCAGTTTCTTTTATTGAACAATAGGTATTTTTTACGTTTGATTTATTATATTGGCTCGTTTTACCTGAGTTGAATCATATTTGTTTGGTTTACCTGTATCCTGCCATGTAACTTACGCATCACAGCTCTCACGTGATCTCAGCCGCTCGTCACCACGTCTTGATCTCAGCCGCTCATCACCAGGTCACATCAGAGTCCTGCAGAGGGTGGATTCACTACTCAAGGAGACACTTTCCTTTCTGCATTGTCAGGGATGATATTTGCTGCGATGTTGATGAAAATATATGGCCAGAAAGACAGGAACGTCTGGATGTGCAAGAATGATTTACAGTACTGTGCGTGTTGTGTGGTCCAATTCAGTTCCAATATGGACTGCATTGTTGTTTACAGCTGGTGAAGATTCTTAGTCATCCTTATTCTTAGTCATGGTAAATTCAGAAAAGTTCATGACAAAAACAACTGGACTTTGAGAACTTTTACAAAACCTTACAATGCAGCTGTAGGACTGATACCCAGCCAGTTTCACATATCCATGTGACCAGATTGGCACATCTATGATTTAGATTAATAAAAAAGGACCATAACAAATTCCTACTGAGGTGTGATAGGTCAATCTGCGTATGGATGTATGTATCTCATCTCAGCTTTATAACTCAAACCCCCACACTTCCCGTTCTCTGAATTGAAATGCCTTCTGTTACAACTAAGTCCAGTACTTTTTGTCTAAACTACAATTTAAGTAAATTCACAAGACGTTCAATGCAAGAACGACTGGACTCTATTTGTAATGGCACAAGACGGTTTCACTCTTTGTCAATTTAAGTACCTACTATTATTTACTACTACAATAAAAGTATGTACTACCAATAAAGTATTTCACTCCTACAATATCTGTAATGAAGATATTTTAATTTAAACAAATCATCAGGGGAGAGCGCGAACGCAGTCCCCCACTACCACAAATTTTGCAGTCAAGATTCCCACATTTGGGGAATTTGCAAGGATATCAGCTTTGTCGATGTGCAATGACTAAGCCTCACCTTGGGTGAACCACCTTCATGATCATGGTATCTCCCCTGCCAGGTAAGTATGAATTGTAGACATCACTCACAAGAACGTGTTTTAGGCTCCTATCCTTCTGACTGACGGCACACATAAAATGGAAGAAAACACCGGAGCTCAAACTCTTCATAGTTTTTGTTTCAAAATAAATAATTCACACAAAGGTTGACAAAGAATGTCAAAATTTAATTCCTTTAGTTTAAGATACATCCATAATTTAGCACAATGCAATGCGGCATCGATGCGCAAAAAGCGAACCTGAAATCTCACAACATTCATAAAGTAATTTACCTAAAGCGGACCAACAACACAACAGAGCTCAGATTAGATCAATCCAGACTGTGAGACCTACAGCCGAGATTTAGAGAAATTAATAAAAAATCAACTCAGAAGGGTCTTTTTTCCAACTAGCGGTGACGTCACTTCCTGTCTTCTCTCAGACTGCAGTAGTGCTTCTGCTGCCACCTTCTGTTCGGAAGTAAAAACAACATGTATCTGAAACTGAACATGGCTGTTACTCCACATCCAGAGTGAATTCAACAGAGACTTCAAATGGACCAAAATCTAACAGGTCAGATTTACGACGGAATATTAGGGCCACGTTAATCATAAAAATAAATTTAAATTGCATTACGAGGATCAAAAAAGACATGGAATTATGAAAATTAAGTCATAATATTACTATAATAAAATAGTACGAGAATAAATTAATAATATTACGAAAATAAGGTCGTAATATTACCAGAATGATAGATAGATAGATAGATAGATAGATAGATAGATAGATAGATAGATAGATAGATAGATAGATAGATAGATAGATAGATAGATAGATAGATAGATAGATAGATAGATAGATAGATAGATAGATAGATAGATAGATAGATAGATAGATAGATAGATAGATAGATAGATAGATAGATAGATAGATTACAGACTCAGAGTCCAATGTACATAAAAGATAACGAATATGATAAAATAAAAAATGACATCGTAATAATGTCAGAATATAGTCATGGTTTACCCATCATGATGTTGTCAAAACACTCGTCCTCCACGTAACTCCCCAGACTGTCCAAGGTCTCCTCGTCCAGTTTCTTTTATTGAACAATAGGTATTTTTTACGTTTGATTTATTATATTGGCTCGTTTTACCTGAGTTGAATCATATTTGTTTGGTTTACCTGTATCCTGCCATGTAACTTACGCATCACAGCTCTCACGTGATCTCAGCCGCTCGTCACCACGTCTTGATCTCAGCCGCTCATCACCAGGTCACATCAGAGTCCTGCAGAGGGTGGATTCACTACTCAAGGAGACACTTTCCTTTCTGCATTGTCAGGGATGATATTTGCTGCGATGTTGATGAAAATATATGGCCAGAAAGACAGGAACGTCTGGATGTGCAAGAATGATTTACAGTACTGTGCGTGTTGTGTGGTCCAATTCAGTTCCAATATGGACTGCATTGTTGTTTACAGCTGGTGAAGATTCTTAGTCATCCTTATTCTTAGTCATGGTAAATTCAGAAAAGTTCATGACAAAAACAACTGGACTTTGAGAACTTTTACAAAACCTTACAATGCAGCTGTAGGACTGATACCCAGCCAGTTTCACATATCCATGTGACCAGATTGGCACATCTATGATTTAGATTAATAAAAAAGGACCATAACAAATTCCTACTGAGGTGTGATAGGTCAATCTGCGTATGGATGTATGTATCTCATCTCAGCTTTATAACTCAAACCCCCACACTTCCCGTTCTCTGAATTGAAATGCCTTCTGTTACAACTAAGTCCAGTACTTTTTCTCTAAACTACAATTTAAGTAAATTCACAAGACGTTCAATGCAAGAACGACTGGACTCTATTTGTAATGGCACAAGACGGTTTCACTCTTTGTCAATTTAAGTACCTACTATTATTTACTACTACAATAAAAGTATGTACTACCAATAAAGTATTTCACTCCTACAATATCTGTAATGAAGATATTTTAATTTAAACAAATCATCAGGGGAGAGCGCGAACGCAGTCCCCCACTACCACAAATTTTGCAGTCAAGATTCCCACATTTGGGGAATTTGCAAGGATATCAGCTTTGTCGATGTGCAATGACTAAGCCTCACCTTGGGTGAACCACCTTCATGATCATGGTATCTCCCCTGCCAGGTAAGTATGAATTGTAGACATCACTCACAAGAACGTGTTTTAGGCTCCTATCCTTCTGACTGACGGCACACATAAAATGGAAGAAAACACCGGAGCTCAAACTCTTCATAGTTTTTGTTTCAAAATAAATAATTCACACAAAGGTTGACAAAGAATGTCAAAATTTAATTCCTTTAGTTTAAGATACATCCATAATTTAGCACAATGCAATGCGGCATCGATGCGCAAAAAGCGAACCTGAAATCTCACAACATTCATAAAGTAATTTACCTAAAGCGGACCAACAACACAACAGAGCTCAGATTAGATCAATCCAGACTGTGAGACCTACAGCCGAGATTTAGAGAAATTAATAAAAAATCAACTCAGAAGGGTCTTTTTTCCAACTAGCGGTGACGTCACTTCCTGTCTTCTCTCAGACTGCAGTAGTGCTTCTGCTGCCACCTTCTGTTCGGAAGTAAAAACAACATGTATCTGAAACTGAACATGGCTGTTACTCCACATCCAGAGTGAATTCAACAGAGACTTCAAATGGACCAAAATCTAACAGGTCAGATTTACGACGGAATATTAGGGCCACGTTAATCATAAAAATAAATTTAAATTGCATTACGAGGATCAAAAAAGACATGGAATTATGAAAATTAAGTCATAATATTACTATAATAAAATAGTACGAGAATAAATTAATAATATTACGAAAATAAGGTCGTAATATTACCAGAATGATAGATAGATAGATAGATAGATAGATAGATAGATAGATAGATAGATAGATAGATAGATAGATAGATAGATAGATAGATAGATAGATAGATAGATAGATAGATAGATAGATAGATAGATAGATAGATAGATAGATAGATAGATAGATAGATAGATAGATAGATAGATAGATAGATAGATAGATAGATAGATAGATAGATAGATAGATAGATAGATAGATAGATAGATAGATAGATAGATAGATAGATAGATTACAGACTCAGAGTCCAATGTACATAAAAGATAACGAATATGATAAAATAAAAAATGACATCGTAATAATGTCAGAATATAGTCATGGTTTACCCAACATGATGTTGTCAAAACACTCGTCCTCCACGTAACTCCCCAGACTGTCCAAGGTCTCCTCGTCCAGTTTCTTTTATTGAACAATAGGTATTTTTTACGTTTGATTTATTATATTGGCTCGTTTTACCTGAGTTGAATCATATTTGTTTGGTTTACCTGTATCCTGCCATGTAACTTACGCATCACAGCTCTCACGTGATCTCAGCCGCTCGTCACCACGTCTTGATCTCAGCCGCTCATCACCAGGTCACATCAGAGTCCTGCAGAGGGTGGATTCACTACTCAAGGAGACACTTTCCTTTCTGCATTGTCAGGGATGATATTTGCTGCGATGTTGATGAAAATATATGGCCAGAAAGACAGGAACGTCTGGATGTGCAAGAATGATTTACAGTACTGTGCGTGTTGTGTGGTCCAATTCAGTTCCAATATGGACTGCATTGTTGTTTACAGCTGGTGAAGATTCTTAGTCATCCTTATTCTTAGTCATGGTAAATTCAGAAAAGTTCATGACAAAAACAACTGGACTTTGAGAACTTTTACAAAACCTTACAATGCAGCTGTAGGACTGATACCCAGCCAGTTTCACATATCCATGTGACCAGATTGGCACATCTATGATTTAGATTAATAAAAAAGGACCATAACAAATTCCTACTGAGGTGTGATAGGTCAATCTGCGTATGGATGTATGTATCTCATCTCAGCTTTATAACTCAAACCCCCACACTTCCCGTTCTCTGAATTGAAATGCCTTCTGTTACAACTAAGTCCAGTACTTTTTCTCTAAACTACAATTTAAGTAAATTCACAAGACGTTCAATGCAAGAACGACTGGACTCTATTTGTAATGGCACAAGACGGTTTCACTCTTTGTCAATTTAAGTACCTACTATTATTTACTACTACAATAAAAGTATGTACTACCAATAAAGTATTTCACTCCTACAATATCTGTAATGAAGATATTTTAATTTAAACAAATCATCAGGGGAGAGCGCGAACGCAGTCCCCCACTACCACAAATTTTGCAGTCAAGATTCCCACATTTGGGGAATTTGCAAGGATATCAGCTTTGTCGATGTGCAATGACTAAGCCTCACCTTGGGTGAACCACCTTCATGATCATGGTATCTCCCCTGCCAGGTAAGTATGAATTGTAGACATCACTCACAAGAACGTGTTTTAGGCTCCTATCCTTCTGACTGACGGCACACATAAAATGGAAGAAAACACCGGAGCTCAAACTCTTCATAGTTTTTGTTTCAAAATAAATAATTCACACAAAGGTTGACAAAGAATGTCAAAATTTAATTCCTTTAGTTTAAGATACATCCATAATTTAGCACAATGCAATGCGGCATCGATGCGCAAAAAGCGAACCTGAAATCTCACAACATTCATAAAGTAATTTACCTAAAGCGGACCAACAACACAACAGAGCTCAGATTAGATCAATCCAGACTGTGAGACCTACAGCCGAGATTTAGAGAAATTAATAAAAAATCAACTCAGAAGGGTCTTTTTTCCAACTAGCGGTGACGTCACTTCCTGTCTTCTCTCAGACTGCAGTAGTGCTTCTGCTGCCACCTTCTGTTCGGAAGTAATAACAACATGTATCTGAAACTGAACATGGCTGTTACTCCACATCCAGAGTGAATTCAACAGAGACTTCAAATGGACCAAAATCTAACAGGTCAGATTTACGACGGAATATTAGGGCCACGTTAATCATAAAAATAAATTTAAATTGCATTACGAGGATCAAAAAAGACATGGAATTATGAAAATTAAGTCATAATATTACTATAATAAAATAGTACGAGAATAAATTAATAATATTACGAAAATAAGGTCGTAATATTACCAGAATGATAGATAGATAGATAGATAGATAGATAGATAGATAGATAGATAGATAGATAGATAGATAGATAGATAGATAGATAGATAGATAGATAGATAGATAGATAGATAGATAGATAGATAGATAGATAGATAGATAGATAGATAGATAGATAGATAGATAGATAGATAGATAGATAGATAGATAGATAGATAGATAGATAGATAGATAGATAGATAGATAGATAGATAGATAGATAGATAGATAGATAGATAGATAGATAGATAGATAGATAGATAGATTACAGACTCAGAGTCCAATGTACATAAAAGATAACGAATATGATAAAATAAAAAATGACATCGTAATAATGTCAGAATATAGTCATGGTTTACCCAACATGATGTTGTCAAAACACTCGTCCTCCACGTAACTCCCCAGACTGTCCAAGGTCTCCTCGTCCAGTTTCTTTTATTGAACAATAGGTATTTTTTACGTTTGATTTATTATATTGGCTCGTTTTACCTGAGTTGAATCATATTTGTTTGGTTTACCTGTATCCTGCCATGTAACTTACGCATCACAGCTCTCACGTGATCTCAGCCGCTCGTCACCACGTCTTGATCTCAGCCGCTCATCACCAGGTCACATCAGAGTCCTGCAGAGGGTGGATTCACTACTCAAGGAGACACTTTCCTTTCTGCATTGTCAGGGATGATATTTGCTGCGATGTTGATGAAAATATATGGCCAGAAAGACAGGAACGTCTGGATGTGCAAGAATGATTTACAGTACTGTGCGTGTTGTGTGGTCCAATTCAGTTCCAATATGGACTGCATTGTTGTTTACAGCTGGTGAAGATTCTTAGTCATCCTTATTCTTAGTCATGGTAAATTCAGAAAAGTTCATGACAAAAACAACTGGACTTTGAGAACTTTTACAAAACCTTACAATGCAGCTGTAGGACTGATACCCAGCCAGTTTCACATATCCATGTGACCAGATTGGCACATCTATGATTTAGATTAATAAAAAAGGACCATAACAAATTCCTACTGAGGTGTGATAGGTCAATCTGCGTATGGATGTATGTATCTCATCTCAGCTTTATAACTCAAACCCCCACACTTCCCGTTCTCTGAATTGAAATGCCTTCTGTTACAACTAAGTCCAGTACTTTTTCTCTAAACTACAATTTAAGTAAATTCACAAGACGTTCAATGCAAGAACGACTGGACTCTATTTGTAATGGCACAAGACGGTTTCACTCTTTGTCAATTTAAGTACCTACTATTATTTACTACTACAATAAAAGTATGTACTACCAATAAAGTATTTCACTCCTACAATATCTGTAATGAAGATATTTTAATTTAAACAAATCATCAGGGGAGAGCGCGAACGCAGTCCCCCACTACCACAAATTTTGCAGTCAAGATTCCCACATTTGGGGAATTTGCAAGGATATCAGCTTTGTCGATGTGCAATGACTAAGCCTCACCTTGGGTGAACCACCTTCATGATCATGGTATCTCCCCTGCCAGGTAAGTATGAATTGTAGACATCACTCACAAGAACGTGTTTTAGGCTCCTATCCTTCTGACTGACGGCACACATAAAATGGAAGAAAACACCGGAGCTCAAACTCTTCATAGTTTTTGTTTCAAAATAAATAATTCACACAAAGGTTGACAAAGAATGTCAAAATTTAATTCCTTTAGTTTAAGATACATCCATAATTTAGCACAATGCAATGCGGCATCGATGCGCAAAAAGCGAACCTGAAATCTCACAACATTCATAAAGTAATTTACCTAAAGCGGACCAACAACACAACAGAGCTCAGATTAGATCAATCCAGACTGTGAGACCTACAGCCGAGATTTAGAGAAATTAATAAAAAATCAACTCAGAAGGGTCTTTTTTCCAACTAGCGGTGACGTCACTTCCTGTCTTCTCTCAGACTGCAGTAGTGCTTCTGCTGCCACCTTCTGTTCGGAAGTAAAAACAACATGTATCTGAAACTGAACATGGCTGTTACTCCACATCCAGAGTGAATTCAACAGAGACTTCAAATGGACCAAAATCTAACAGGTCAGATTTACGACGGAATATTAGGGCCACGTTAATCATAAAAATAAATTTAAATTGCATTACGAGGATCAAAAAAGACATGGAATTATGAAAATTAAGTCATAATATTACTATAATAAAATAGTACGAGAATAAATTAATAATATTACGAAAATAAGGTCGTAATATTACCAGAATGATAGATAGATAGATAGATAGATAGATAGATAGATAGATAGATAGATAGATAGATAGATAGATAGATAGATAGATAGATAGATAGATAGATAGATAGATAGATAGATAGATAGATAGATAGATAGATAGATAGATAGATAGATAGATAGATAGATAGATAGATAGATAGATAGATAGATAGATAGATAGATAGATAGATAGATAGATAGATAGATAGATTACAGACTCAGAGTCCAATGTACATAAAAGATAACGAATATGATAAAATAAAAAATGACATCGTAATAATGTCAGAATATAGTCATGGTTTACCCAACATGATGTTGTCAAAACACTCGTCCTCCACGTAACTCCCCAGACTGTCCAAGGTCTCCTCGTCCAGTTTCTTTTATTGAACAATAGGTATTTTTTACGTTTGATTTATTATATTGGCTCGTTTTACCTGAGTTGAATCATATTTGTTTGGTTTACCTGTATCCTGCCATGTAACTTACGCATCACAGCTCTCACGTGATCTCAGCCGCTCGTCACCACGTCTTGATCTCAGCCGCTCATCACCAGGTCACATCAGAGTCCTGCAGAGGGTGGATTCACTACTCAAGGAGACACTTTCCTTTCTGCATTGTCAGGGATGATATTTGCTGCGATGTTGATGAAAATATATGGCCAGAAAGACAGGAACGTCTGGATGTGCAAGAATGATTTACAGTACTGTGCGTGTTGTGTGGTCCAATTCAGTTCCAATATGGACTGCATTGTTGTTTACAGCTGGTGAAGATTCTTAGTCATCCTTATTCTTAGTCATGGTAAATTCAGAAAAGTTCATGACAAAAACAACTGGACTTTGAGAACTTTTACAAAACCTTACAATGCAGCTGTAGGACTGATACCCAGCCAGTTTCACATATCCATGTGACCAGATTGGCACATCTATGATTTAGATTAATAAAAAAGGACCATAACAAATTCCTACTGAGGTGTGATAGGTCAATCTGCGTATGGATGTATGTATCTCATCTCAGCTTTATAACTCAAACCCCCACACTTCCCGTTCTCTGAATTGAAATGCCTTCTGTTACAACTAAGTCCAGTACTTTTTGTCTAAACTACAATTTAAGTAAATTCACAAGACGTTCAATGCAAGAACGACTGGACTCTATTTGTAATGGCACAAGACGGTTTCACTCTTTGTCAATTTAAGTACCTACTATTATTTACTACTACAATAAAAGTATGTACTACCAATAAAGTATTTCACTCCTACAATATCTGTAATGAAGATATTTTAATTTAAACAAATCATCAGGGGAGAGCGCGAACGCAGTCCCCCACTACCACAAATTTTGCAGTCAAGATTCCCACATTTGGGGAATTTGCAAGGATATCAGCTTTGTCGATGTGCAATGACTAAGCCTCACCTTGGGTGAACCACCTTCATGATCATGGTATCTCCCCTGCCAGGTAAGTATGAATTGTAGACATCACTCACAAGAACGTGTTTTAGGCTCCTATCCTTCTGACTGACGGCACACATAAAATGGAAGAAAACACCGGAGCTCAAACTCTTCATAGTTTTTGTTTCAAAATAAATAATTCACACAAAGGTTGACAAAGAATGTCAAAATTTAATTCCTTTAGTTTAAGATACATCCATAATTTAGCACAATGCAATGCGGCATCGATGCGCAAAAAGCGAACCTGAAATCTCACAACATTCATAAAGTAATTTACCTAAAGCGGACCAACAACACAACAGAGCTCAGATTAGATCAATCCAGACTGTGAGACCTACAGCCGAGATTTAGAGAAATTAATAAAAAATCAACTCAGAAGGGTCTTTTTTCCAACTAGCGGTGACGTCACTTCCTGTCTTCTCTCAGACTGCAGTAGTGCTTCTGCTGCCACCTTCTGTTCGGAAGTAAAAACAACATGTATCTGAAACTGAACATGGCTGTTACTCCACATCCAGAGTGAATTCAACAGAGACTTCAAATGGACCAAAATCTAACAGGTCAGATTTACGACGGAATATTAGGGCCACGTTAATCATAAAAATAAATTTAAATTGCATTACGAGGATCAAAAAAGACATGGAATTATGAAAATTAAGTCATAATATTACTATAATAAAATAGTACGAGAATAAATTAATAATATTACGAAAATAAGGTCGTAATATTACCAGAATGATAGATAGATAGATAGATAGATAGATAGATAGATAGATAGATAGATAGATAGATAGATAGATAGATAGATAGATAGATAGATAGATAGATAGATAGATAGATAGATAGATAGATAGATAGATAGATAGATAGATAGATAGATAGATAGATAGATAGATAGATAGATAGATAGATAGATAGATAGATAGATAGATAGATAGATAGATAGATAGATAGATAGATAGATAGATAGATAGATAGATAGATAGATAGATAGATAGATAGATAGATAGATAGATAGATAGATAGATAGATTACAGACTCAGAGTCCAATGTACATAAAAGATAACGAATATGATAAAATAAAAAATGACATCGTAATAATGTCAGAATATAGTCATGGTTTACCCATCATGATGTTGTCAAAACACTCGTCCTCCACGTAACTCCCCAGACTGTCCAAGGTCTCCTCGTCCAGTTTCTTTTATTGAACAATAGGTATTTTTTACGTTTGATTTATTATATTGGCTCGTTTTACCTGAGTTGAATCATATTTGTTTGGTTTACCTGTATCCTGCCATGTAACTTACGCATCACAGCTCTCACGTGATCTCAGCCGCTCGTCACCACGTCTTGATCTCAGCCGCTCATCACCAGGTCACATCAGAGTCCTGCAGAGGGTGGATTCACTACTCAAGGAGACACTTTCCTTTCTGCATTGTCAGGGATGATATTTGCTGCGATGTTGATGAAAATATATGGCCAGAAAGACAGGAACGTCTGGATGTGCAAGAATGATTTACAGTACTGTGCGTGTTGTGTGGTCCAATTCAGTTCCAATATGGACTGCATTGTTGTTTACAGCTGGTGAAGATTCTTAGTCATCCTTATTCTTAGTCATGGTAAATTCAGAAAAGTTCATGACAAAAACAACTGGACTTTGAGAACTTTTACAAAACCTTACAATGCAGCTGTAGGACTGATACCCAGCCAGTTTCACATATCCATGTGACCAGATTGGCACATCTATGATTTAGATTAATAAAAAAGGACCATAACAAATTCCTACTGAGGTGTGATAGGTCAATCTGCGTATGGATGTATGTATCTCATCTCAGCTTTATAACTCAAACCCCCACACTTCCCGTTCTCTGAATTGAAATGCCTTCTGTTACAACTAAGTCCAGTACTTTTTGTCTAAACTACAATTTAAGTAAATTCACAAGACGTTCAATGCAAGAACGACTGGACTCTATTTGTAATGGCACAAGACGGTTTCACTCTTTGTCAATTTAAGTACCTACTATTATTTACTACTACAATAAAAGTATGTACTACCAATAAAGTATTTCACTCCTACAATATCTGTAATGAAGATATTTTAATTTAAACAAATCATCAGGGGAGAGCGCGAACGCAGTCCCCCACTACCACAAATTTTGCAGTCAAGATTCCCACATTTGGGGAATTTGCAAGGATATCAGCTTTGTCGATGTGCAATGACTAAGCCTCACCTTGGGTGAACCACCTTCATGATCATGGTATCTCCCCTGCCAGGTAAGTATGAATTGTAGACATCACTCACAAGAACGTGTTTTAGGCTCCTATCCTTCTGACTGACGGCACACATAAAATGGAAGAAAACACCGGAGCTCAAACTCTTCATAGTTTTTGTTTCAAAATAAATAATTCACACAAAGGTTGACAAAGAATGTCAAAATTTAATTCCTTTAGTTTAAGATACATCCATAATTTAGCACAATGCAATGCGGCATCGATGCGCAAAAAGCGAACCTGAAATCTCACAACATTCATAAAGTAATTTACCTAAAGCGGACCAACAACACAACAGAGCTCAGATTAGATCAATCCAGACTGTGAGACCTACAGCCGAGATTTAGAGAAATTAATAAAAAATCAACTCAGAAGGGTCTTTTTTCCAACTAGCGGTGACGTCACTTCCTGTCTTCTCTCAGACTGCAGTAGTGCTTCTGCTGCCACCTTCTGTTCGGAAGTAAAAACAACATGTATCTGAAACTGAACATGGCTGTTACTCCACATCCAGAGTGAATTCAACAGAGACTTCAAATGGACCAAAATCTAACAGGTCAGATTTACGACGGAATATTAGGGCCACGTTAATCATAAAAATAAATTTAAATTGCATTACGAGGATCAAAAAAGACATGGAATTATGAAAATTAAGTCATAATATTACTATAATAAAATAGTACGAGAATAAATTAATAATATTACGAAAATAAGGTCGTAATATTACCAGAATGATAGATGATAGATAGATAGATAGATAGATAGATAGATAGATAGATAGATAGATAGATAGATAGATAGATAGATAGATAGATAGATAGATAGATAGATAGATAGATAGATAGATAGATAGATAGATAGATAGATAGATAGATAGATAGATAGATAGATAGATAGATAGATAGATAGATAGATAGATAGATAGATAGATAGATAGATAGATAGATAGATAGATAGATAGATAGATAGATAGATAGATAGATAGATAGATAGATTACAGACTCAGAGTCCAATGTACATAAAAGATAACGAATATGATAAAATAAAAAATGACATCGTAATAATGTCAGAATATAGTCATGGTTTACCCATCATGATGTTGTCAAAACACTCGTCCTCCACGTAACTCCCCAGACTGTCCAAGGTCTCCTCGTCCAGTTTCTTTTATTGAACAATAGGTATTTTTTACGTTTGATTTATTATATTGGCTCGTTTTACCTGAGTTGAATCATATTTGTTTGGTTTACCTGTATCCTGCCATGTAACTTACGCATCACAGCTCTCACGTGATCTCAGCCGCTCGTCACCACGTCTTGATCTCAGCCGCTCATCACCAGGTCACATCAGAGTCCTGCAGAGGGTGGATTCACTACTCAAGGAGACACTTTCCTTTCTGCATTGTCAGGGATGATATTTGCTGCGATGTTGATGAAAATATATGGCCAGAAAGACAGGAACGTCTGGATGTGCAAGAATGATTTACAGTACTGTGCGTGTTGTGTGGTCCAATTCAGTTCCAATATGGACTGCATTGTTGTTTACAGCTGGTGAAGATTCTTAGTCATCCTTATTCTTAGTCATGGTAAATTCAGAAAAGTTCATGACAAAAACAACTGGACTTTGAGAACTTTTACAAAACCTTACAATGCAGCTGTAGGACTGATACCCAGCCAGTTTCACATATCCATGTGACCAGATTGGCACATCTATGATTTAGATTAATAAAAAAGGACCATAACAAATTCCTACTGAGGTGTGATAGGTCAATCTGCGTATGGATGTATGTATCTCATCTCAGCTTTATAACTCAAACCCCCACACTTCCCGTTCTCTGAATTGAAATGCCTTCTGTTACAACTAAGTCCAGTACTTTTTCTCTAAACTACAATTTAAGTAAATTCACAAGACGTTCAATGCAAGAACGACTGGACTCTATTTGTAATGGCACAAGACGGTTTCACTCTTTGTCAATTTAAGTACCTACTATTATTTACTACTACAATAAAAGTATGTACTACCAATAAAGTATTTCACTCCTACAATATCTGTAATGAAGATATTTTAATTTAAACAAATCATCAGGGGAGAGCGCGAACGCAGTCCCCCACTACCACAAATTTTGCAGTCAAGATTCCCACATTTGGGGAATTTGCAAGGATATCAGCTTTGTCGATGTGCAATGACTAAGCCTCACCTTGGGTGAACCACCTTCATGATCATGGTATCTCCCCTGCCAGGTAAGTATGAATTGTAGACATCACTCACAAGAACGTGTTTTAGGCTCCTATCCTTCTGACTGACGGCACACATAAAATGGAAGAAAACACCGGAGCTCAAACTCTTCATAGTTTTTGTTTCAAAATAAATAATTCACACAAAGGTTGACAAAGAATGTCAAAATTTAATTCCTTTAGTTTAAGATACATCCATAATTTAGCACAATGCAATGCGGCATCGATGCGCAAAAAGCGAACCTGAAATCTCACAACATTCATAAAGTAATTTACCTAAAGCGGACCAACAACACAACAGAGCTCAGATTAGATCAATCCAGACTGTGAGACCTACAGCCGAGATTTAGAGAAATTAATAAAAAATCAACTCAGAAGGGTCTTTTTTCCAACTAGCGGTGACGTCACTTCCTGTCTTCTCTCAGACTGCAGTAGTGCTTCTGCTGCCACCTTCTGTTCGGAAGTAATAACAACATGTATCTGAAACTGAACATGGCTGTTACTCCACATCCAGAGTGAATTCAACAGAGACTTCAAATGGACCAAAATCTAACAGGTCAGATTTACGACGGAATATTAGGGCCACGTTAATCATAAAAATAAATTTAAATTGCATTACGAGGATCAAAAAAGACATGGAATTATGAAAATTAAGTCATAATATTACTATAATAAAATAGTACGAGAATAAATTAATAATATTACGAAAATAAGGTCGTAATATTACCAGAATGATAGATAGATAGATAGATAGATAGATAGATAGATAGATAGATAGATAGATAGATAGATAGATAGATAGATAGATAGATAGATAGATAGATAGATAGATAGATAGATAGATAGATAGATAGATAGATAGATAGATAGATAGATAGATAGATAGATAGATAGATAGATAGATAGATAGATAGATAGATAGATAGATAGATAGATAGATAGATAGATAGATAGATAGATAGATAGATAGATTACAGACTCAGAGTCCAATGTACATAAAAGATAACGAATATGATAAAATAAAAAATGACATCGTAATAATGTCAGAATATAGTCATGGTTTACCCATCATGATGTTGTCAAAACACTCGTCCTCCACGTAACTCCCCAGACTGTCCAAGGTCTCCTCGTCCAGTTTCTTTTATTGAACAATAGGTATTTTTTACGTTTGATTCATTATATTGGCTCGTTTTACCTGAGTTGAATCATATTTGTTTGGTTTACCTGTATCCTGCCATGTAACTTACGCATCACAGCTCTCACGTGATCTCAGCCGCTCGTCACCACGTCTTGATCTCAGCCGCTCATCACCAGGTCACATCAGAGTCCTGCAGAGGGTGGATTCACTACTCAAGGAGACACTTTCCTTTCTGCATTGTCAGGGATGATATTTGCTGCGATGTTGATGAAAATATATGGCCAGAAAGACAGGAACGTCTGGATGTGCAAGAATGATTTACAGTACTGTGCGTGTTGTGTGGTCCAATTCAGTTCCAATATGGACTGCATTGTTGTTTACAGCTGGTGAAGATTCTTAGTCATCCTTATTCTTAGTCATGGTAAATTCAGAAAAGTTCATGACAAAAACAACTGGACTTTGAGAACTTTTACAAAACCTTACAATGCAGCTGTAGGACTGATACCCAGCCAGTTTCACATATCCATGTGACCAGATTGGCACATCTATGATTTAGATTAATAAAAAAGGACCATAACAAATTCCTACTGAGGTGTGATAGGTCAATCTGCGTATGGATGTATGTATCTCATCTCAGCTTTATAACTCAAACCCCCACACTTCCCGTTCTCTGAATTGAAATGCCTTCTGTTACAACTAAGTCCAGTACTTTTTGTCTAAACTACAATTTAAGTAAATTCACAAGACGTTCAATGCAAGAACGACTGGACTCTATTTGTAATGGCACAAGACGGTTTCACTCTTTGTCAATTTAAGTACCTACTATTATTTACTACTACAATAAAAGTATGTACTACCAATAAAGTATTTCACTCCTACAATATCTGTAATGAAGATATTTTAATTTAAACAAATCATCAGGGGAGAGCGCGAACGCAGTCCCCCACTACCACAAATTTTGCAGTCAAGATTCCCACATTTGGGGAATTTGCAAGGATATCAGCTTTGTCGATGTGCAATGACTAAGCCTCACCTTGGGTGAACCACCTTCATGATCATGGTATCTCCCCTGCCAGGTAAGTATGAATTGTAGACATCACTCACAAGAACGTGTTTTAGGCTCCTATCCTTCTGACTGACGGCACACATAAAATGGAAGAAAACACCGGAGCTCAAACTCTTCATAGTTTTTGTTTCAAAATAAATAATTCACACAAAGGTTGACAAAGAATGTCAAAATTTAATTCCTTTAGTTTAAGATACATCCATAATTTAGCACAATGCAATGCGGCATCGATGCGCAAAAAGCGAACCTGAAATCTCACAACATTCATAAAGTAATTTACCTAAAGCGGACCAACAACACAACAGAGCTCAGATTAGATCAATCCAGACTGTGAGACCTACAGCCGAGATTTAGAGAAATTAATAAAAAATCAACTCAGAAGGGTCTTTTTTCCAACTAGCGGTGACGTCACTTCCTGTCTTCTCTCAGACTGCAGTAGTGCTTCTGCTGCCACCTTCTGTTCGGAAGTAAAAACAACATGTATCTGAAACTGAACATGGCTGTTACTCCACATCCAGAGTGAATTCAACAGAGACTTCAAATGGACCAAAATCTAACAGGTCAGATTTACGACGGAATATTAGGGCCACGTTAATCATAAAAATAAATTTAAATTGCATTACGAGGATCAAAAAAGACATGGAATTATGAAAATTAAGTCATAATATTACTATAATAAAATAGTACGAGAATAAATTAATAATATTACGAAAATAAGGTCGTAATATTACCAGAATGATAGATAGATAGATAGATAGATAGATAGATAGATAGATAGATAGATAGATAGATAGATAGATAGATAGATAGATAGATAGATAGATAGATAGATAGATAGATAGATAGATAGATAGATAGATAGATAGATAGATAGATAGATAGATAGATAGATAGATAGATAGATAGATAGATAGATAGATAGATAGATAGATAGATAGATAGATAGATAGATAGATAGATAGATAGATAGATAGATAGATTACAGACTCAGAGTCCAATGTACATAAAAGATAACGAATATGATAAAATAAAAAATGACATCGTAATAATGTCAGAATATAGTCATGGTTTACCCATCATGATGTTGTCAAAACACTCGTCCTCCACGTAACTCCCCAGACTGTCCAAGGTCTCCTCGTCCAGTTTCTTTTATTGAACAATAGGTATTTTTTACGTTTGATTCATTATATTGGCTCGTTTTACCTGAGTTGAATCATATTTGTTTGGTTTACCTGTATCCTGCCATGTAACTTACGCATCACAGCTCTCACGTGATCTCAGCCGCTCGTCACCACGTCTTGATCTCAGCCGCTCATCACCAGGTCACATCAGAGTCCTGCAGAGGGTGGATTCACTACTCAAGGAGACACTTTCCTTTCTGCATTGTCAGGGATGATATTTGCTGCGATGTTGATGAAAATATATGGCCAGAAAGACAGGAACGTCTGGATGTGCAAGAATGATTTACAGTACTGTGCGTGTTGTGTGGTCCAATTCAGTTCCAATATGGACTGCATTGTTGTTTACAGCTGGTGAAGATTCTTAGTCATCCTTATTCTTAGTCATGGTAAATTCAGAAAAGTTCATGACAAAAACAACTGGACTTTGAGAACTTTTACAAAACCTTACAATGCAGCTGTAGGACTGATACCCAGCCAGTTTCACATATCCATGTGACCAGATTGGCACATCTATGATTTAGATTAATAAAAAAGGACCATAACAAATTCCTACTGAGGTGTGATAGGTCAATCTGCGTATGGATGTATGTATCTCATCTCAGCTTTATAACTCAAACCCCCACACTTCCCGTTCTCTGAATTGAAATGCCTTCTGTTACAACTAAGTCCAGTACTTTTTGTCTAAACTACAATTTAAGTAAATTCACAAGACGTTCAATGCAAGAACGACTGGACTCTATTTGTAATGGCACAAGACGGTTTCACTCTTTGTCAATTTAAGTACCTACTATTATTTACTACTACAATAAAAGTATGTACTACCAATAAAGTATTTCACTCCTACAATATCTGTAATGAAGATATTTTAATTTAAACAAATCATCAGGGGAGAGCGCGAACGCAGTCCCCCACTACCACAAATTTTGCAGTCAAGATTCCCACATTTGGGGAATTTGCAAGGATATCAGCTTTGTCGATGTGCAATGACTAAGCCTCACCTTGGGTGAACCACCTTCATGATCATGGTATCTCCCCTGCCAGGTAAGTATGAATTGTAGACATCACTCACAAGAACGTGTTTTAGGCTCCTATCCTTCTGACTGACGGCACACATAAAATGGAAGAAAACACCGGAGCTCAAACTCTTCATAGTTTTTGTTTCAAAATAAATAATTCACACAAAGGTTGACAAAGAATGTCAAAATTTAATTCCTTTAGTTTAAGATACATCCATAATTTAGCACAATGCAATGCGGCATCGATGCGCAAAAAGCGAACCTGAAATCTCACAACATTCATAAAGTAATTTACCTAAAGCGGACCAACAACACAACAGAGCTCAGATTAGATCAATCCAGACTGTGAGACCTACAGCCGAGATTTAGAGAAATTAATAAAAAATCAACTCAGAAGGGTCTTTTTTCCAACTAGCGGTGACGTCACTTCCTGTCTTCTCTCAGACTGCAGTAGTGCTTCTGCTGCCACCTTCTGTTCGGAAGTAAAAACAACATGTATCTGAAACTGAACATGGCTGTTACTCCACATCCAGAGTGAATTCAACAGAGACTTCAAATGGACCAAAATCTAACAGGTCAGATTTACGACGGAATATTAGGGCCACGTTAATCATAAAAATAAATTTAAATTGCATTACGAGGATCAAAAAAGACATGGAATTATGAAAATTAAGTCATAATATTACTATAATAAAATAGTACGAGAATAAATTAATAATATTACGAAAATAAGGTCGTAATATTACCAGAATGATAGATAGATAGATAGATAGATAGATAGATAGATAGATAGATAGATAGATAGATAGATAGATAGATAGATAGATAGATAGATAGATAGATAGATAGATAGATAGATAGATAGATAGATAGATAGATAGATAGATAGATAGATAGATAGATAGATAGATAGATAGATAGATAGATAGATAGATAGATAGATAGATAGATAGATAGATAGATAGATAGATAGATTACAGACTCAGAGTCCAATGTACATAAAAGATAACGAATATGATAAAATAAAAAATGACATCGTAATAATGTCAGAATATAGTCATGGTTTACCCATCATGATGTTGTCAAAACACTCGTCCTCCACGTAACTCCCCAGACTGTCCAAGGTCTCCTCGTCCAGTTTCTTTTATTGAACAATAGGTATTTTTTACGTTTGATTCATTATATTGGCTCGTTTTACCTGAGTTGAATCATATTTGTTTGGTTTACCTGTATCCTGCCATGTAACTTACGCATCACAGCTCTCACGTGATCTCAGCCGCTCGTCACCACGTCTTGATCTCAGCCGCTCATCACCAGGTCACATCAGAGTCCTGCAGAGGGTGGATTCACTACTCAAGGAGACACTTTCCTTTCTGCATTGTCAGGGATGATATTTGCTGCGATGTTGATGAAAATATATGGCCAGAAAGACAGGAACGTCTGGATGTGCAAGAATGATTTACAGTACTGTGCGTGTTGTGTGGTCCAATTCAGTTCCAATATGGACTGCATTGTTGTTTACAGCTGGTGAAGATTCTTAGTCATCCTTATTCTTAGTCATGGTAAATTCAGAAAAGTTCATGACAAAAACAACTGGACTTTGAGAACTTTTACAAAACCTTACAATGCAGCTGTAGGACTGATACCCAGCCAGTTTCACATATCCATGTGACCAGATTGGCACATCTATGATTTAGATTAATAAAAAAGGACCATAACAAATTCCTACTGAGGTGTGATAGGTCAATCTGCGTATGGATGTATGTATCTCATCTCAGCTTTATAACTCAAACCCCCACACTTCCCGTTCTCTGAATTGAAATGCCTTCTGTTACAACTAAGTCCAGTACTTTTTGTCTAAACTACAATTTAAGTAAATTCACAAGACGTTCAATGCAAGAACGACTGGACTCTATTTGTAATGGCACAAGACGGTTTCACTCTTTGTCAATTTAAGTACCTACTATTATTTACTACTACAATAAAAGTATGTACTACCAATAAAGTATTTCACTCCTACAATATCTGTAATGAAGATATTTTAATTTAAACAAATCATCAGGGGAGAGCGCGAACGCAGTCCCCCACTACCACAAATTTTGCAGTCAAGATTCCCACATTTGGGGAATTTGCAAGGATATCAGCTTTGTCGATGTGCAATGACTAAGCCTCACCTTGGGTGAACCACCTTCATGATCATGGTATCTCCCCTGCCAGGTAAGTATGAATTGTAGACATCACTCACAAGAACGTGTTTTAGGCTCCTATCCTTCTGACTGACGGCACACATAAAATGGAAGAAAACACCGGAGCTCAAACTCTTCATAGTTTTTGTTTCAAAATAAATAATTCACACAAAGGTTGACAAAGAATGTCAAAATTTAATTCCTTTAGTTTAAGATACATCCATAATTTAGCACAATGCAATGCGGCATCGATGCGCAAAAAGCGAACCTGAAATCTCACAACATTCATAAAGTAATTTACCTAAAGCGGACCAACAACACAACAGAGCTCAGATTAGATCAATCCAGACTGTGAGACCTACAGCCGAGATTTAGAGAAATTAATAAAAAATCAACTCAGAAGGGTCTTTTTTCCAACTAGCGGTGACGTCACTTCCTGTCTTCTCTCAGACTGCAGTAGTGCTTCTGCTGCCACCTTCTGTTCGGAAGTAAAAACAACATGTATCTGAAACTGAACATGGCTGTTACTCCACATCCAGAGTGAATTCAACAGAGACTTCAAATGGACCAAAATCTAACAGGTCAGATTTAC
>JBBPBX010055901.1:0-22944 GCA_038048925.1 Garcialebias charrua
TTCAGGTATATTTTTGTCTCACAATCACTGTGAACTGAATCCTTGTGATTGGTGCACGTGATTGGTGGTCAGAATCAGAATAAGCTTTATTATCATTGCACTGAGATACAACAAGAATATGTCTGTACAGTCGTCCGAAAGATGGGCGGAGTCCACATAGCTGCTGCTATAAAGCGCAGCCTTCTTATTCTTTTCAGAATATGTTTTTTAGATAGAAAAAGGGACAAAGCCATGAGGAGAGGATAGTGGCATTACAAAAAAAAGATCTCTTCACACACTGTCCTAACAGCACACAATTTAAGACATTAAAAAAACTGCCAGTAAGCACATTTATGAACATGTTACATATGCATTTACGACGAGGCGGTCCATGAAGCACTAACAGATAGTCCATTGTCCTGATAAGATGATGGTCAGCCGGCACAGTTCTGATAAGCCTCCACAGAAAGGGGGGGGAGGGGTGATAGACAAAGCTTTTCCTTAGTTTACACATTTCCCAGGAGAAATTGATAAGTATGCCTGTTTCGAGGCTAACCAGGGAGTCAGATTCAGATAATCCATAATTGATTATTTATTCAGGCAGACTATTTTTCCTTGTCAGTCTTTAGTCTGTACTGATACTTCCAAAGTCTGAAATGTCCAGATTAAGGTGCATTCTACTGGTCTGTGCTTACGAGCCTCTTCAAGGTCGTTTTCATGCTGATGAGTCCCAAAGTCACAGGTGGCCTGCGATTCAAATCACATCCAACTTACTGTTTAGCTCGTAAATCAGCTGATTCTGAGTCCTCAAAGCATGAACCAACCTTCACATGTGGCCGTCTTCTTTGTACGTTGATAAACCAGGATCCAGACTATTCCAAAAACAGGAAACCTGTTATAATAAATCCAATTATTGGCAATTTTGGCTTCCTCGATCGACAGCAGAAATAGACACATCACATCCACTTCCCCAGAGATATATCCAGCTGCATGCATGTCGCCCGAGCAGATGAGGATTCTCCGGGACCCTGTCACTTTGTTGAAAATATTTATGTCATTTCCGTCAAAAGTCCAGTTGGTCAGATGCAAAACAGTAGTTTTCATTTTGGAAGATGTGTAAAAATAGGTGCTGCTCCGATAAACAGACAGAGGGCAAAAAAGCAAGAAGAGAACAGGGTGAGGAGAAAATGCGTGCGCCCCATTACAAAGCCAGTGAGGGGGAAAAAAAAACCTGTCACCTCCACTTGTGAGTTGAACAGCATCACACCTGCTGCTTCCAGTGAGAACCACAGATGACACTGGTTACTGAAATGATGCAAGAGGTTCAGATACGCATCTGTGGGTTTTGATGGTGATCATACTTTTGTACAAACCAGATTCCAAAACAGTTGGGGCACTAAATTTAATTGTGAAAAAAAACTTAATGCAACGATGTGGAGATGGCAAATGTCATCTCCACATCATTGCATCATTGCAGATGTTGACACCTCCACGTCATTGCATTCAGTTTTTATTCACAATTTGTTTAGTGTCCCAACTTTTTTGGAATCCGGTTTGTAGAAATACTGTGCACAACCTACAATGCAGTTGTGCAAGAGCCGTGCACATGAAAATAGTCTGTAGTTTTCAAAACCTGGCTGTGCAAAACAGCATCACAGCTCGCAGGTTCAAACTACGATGAACGTTGGTAATTTGAGAGTTTGGTTCTTTCTGAATCATCTTGAGCTTCATCACATGATTGACGTGTGCTTCGTTTTACTTACAGTGATCAGCATTTTCTTTTGTGTCTGTTCAGAACTTCCACAAAGTTTGGTCTGGAAGAAGAACGAGGTTCTCACTGAGCAGCAGCTCTGGAACCAGGAGAGGAACTCCAATTTGGACCAGGAGGAACCAGAACCTCCACAGATTGAAGACGACCAGGTGGAACCAGAACCTCCAGTGCCGGAACCTACATTTCTACAGATTAAAGATGACCAGGAGGGAAGTGAATCTACATGGGAGGATTCAGAACCTCCACAGATTGAAGACGACCAGGAAGAACCAGAACTTGTACAGATTAAAGAGGAACTGGAGGAAGAACTGCTCTTACTGAAGCAGGAGACAGAGACTGAGGAAAAGAAGAGCTGTGAACCGGACCCCAACATGGACCAGCTCCTCTGTCAGAACTCTTCTGAAGCTGAAAATCAAGATAATGAAGGACGCAGGAATTACTACCTGAAACTCACCAGGAGAAGTCCACAAACCAGAGGAGAAGGTGTGGCCACTTCAAACCAGAAGACCCACAAAGATGTTCACACTGGTGAAAACTTGTTTCCTGGTAAGATTTTTGGCTGATGCTGCAATTGCTAAAGTACGGTAATTTGAGTAATCACATGAGAACTCATGCGAGTCAGAAACCTTTGTCATGTCCGACCTATGGGTTTGTTTCTTTGGTGCCCCGAAGCTTCAGCTTCAAACGGCCCGTCACTACTGCTCGCTGTTCTTTTCCTCCTTGGTAAATCTAACACCATGGCTCTTTGTTCTGTATTCAAACAGATTCTTGCAGCATTTTACTTTCAGATATCTTTTTTTTTGTCCCACAATCACTGTGAACTGAATCTCTGTGATTGGTGCACGTGATTGGTGGTCAGAATCAGAATAAGCTTTATTATCATTGCACCGAGATACAACAAGAATATGTCCGTACAGTCGTCCGAAAGATGGACGGAATGCACGTAGCTGCTGCTATAAAGCGCAGCCTTCTTATTCTTTTCAGAATATGTTTTTTAGATAGAAAAAGGGACAAAGCCATGAGGAGAGGATAGTGGCATTACAAAAAAAGATCCCTTTACACCTTGTCCTAACAGGACACCATTTAAGACATTAAAAAAACTGCCAGCAAGCACATTTATGAACACGTTACATATGCATTTACGACGAGGCGGTCCATGAAGCACTAACAGATAGTCCATTGTCCTGATAAGATGATGGTCAGTCACACAGTTCCGATAAGCCTCCACAAAAGGGGGGGGGGGGATAGACAAAGCTTTTCCTTAGTATACACATTACCCAGGAGAAATTGATAAGTTGGCCTGTTTCGAGGCCAACCGGGGGAGTCAGATTCAAATAATCCATAATTGATGATTTATTCAGGCAGACTATTTTTCCTTGTCAGTCTTTAGTCTGTAGTGATACTTCCAAAGTCTGAAATGTTCAGATTAAGGTGCATTCTACTGGTCTGTGCTTACGAGCCTCTTCAAGGTCGTTTTCATGCTAATGAGTCCTAAATCTGCAGGTGGCCTGCGATTCAAATCACGTCCAACTTACTGTTTAGCTCGTAAGTCAGCTGATTCTGAGTCCTCAAAGCATGGACCAACCTTCACATGTGGCCGTCTTTTTTGTACGTTGATAAACCAGGATCCAGACTATTCCAAAAACAGGAAACCTGTTATAATAAATCCAATTATTGGCAATTTTGGCTTCCTCGATCGACAGCAGAAATAGACACATCACATCCACTTCCCCAGAGATATATCCAGCTGCATGCGTGTCGTCCGAGCAGATGAGGATTCTTCGGGACCTGTCACTTTGTTGAAAAGATTTTGTCATTTGCGTCGAAAGTCCAGTTGGTCAGATGCAAAACAGTAGTTTTCATTTCGGAAGATATGTAAAAATAGGAGCTGCTCCGCTAAACAGACAAAGAGCAAAAAAGCAGGAGGAGAACAAGGAGAGGGAAGAAACGCGTGCGCCTCATTACAAAGCCAGTGAGGGGAAGAAAAAAACTGTCACCTCCACCTGTGAGTTGAACAGCATCACACCTGCTGCTTCCAGTGAACCATTTATCAAAGCAGAACCACAGATGACGCTGGTTACTGAAATGATGCCAGAGGTTCAGATACGCATCTTTGAGTTTTGATGGTGATTATACTTTTGTACAAACCGGATTCCCAAAAAGTTGGGACACTAAACAAATTGTGAATAAAAACTGAATGCAATGATGTGGAGATGGCAAATGTCAGTATTTTATTCTTAATAGAACATAGATGACAGATCAAAAGTTTAATCTGAGTAAATGTAACATTTTAAAGGAAAAATATGTTGATTCAAAATTTCAGTGTCAACAAATCCCAAAAAAGTTGGGACAAGTAGCAATAAGTGGCTGGAAAAAGGAAATTGAGCATATAACGAACAGCTGGAAGACCAATTAACACTAATTAGGTCAATTGACAACATGATTGGGTATAAAAACAGCTTCTCAGAGTGTCAGTGTCTCTCAGAAGCCAAGATGGTAAGAGGATCACCAATTCCACCATGTTGCGCAGAAAGATAGTGCAGCAATACCAGAATGGTGTTACCCAGCGTAAAATAGCAAAGACTTTTAAAGGGGACCACAGATGCAAAATTCACTTTTTAATGTTTTTTTTACTCAACTTTGGGTATTTACTTCATAAAAAAACAGTCCTTGTGCCAAAAAAATGCACCCAGTGGTTTATTTACTCTAAGTAGATTTATTTATTTTTGATAAATACACCTGGATTCACACTTCCTGCAGTTATTGACGTCACAAGCCGTAGCCAATCACCTCAAACCTGAGTCCAGCCCCTCACCTAGCAACCCCTGGTTAGGCTCAACCCACTTCTGTATTAAACACATGACTGTTGTTTTTCATGATTTCATCTCATCTTTTGTTTATATGTTCTTAATTTCATGTGTACAGCACTTTGTTGCAGCTGTGGTTTTTTTAAATGGCTTTATAAATAAAGTATAATTGTTATTTTTATGTTTTAGTTCAATTTTTAGTGTATTTGCGATCGCTCCCAACGCGCAGCCGGCAAAAATTAAACGAGCGGACCCCCGGCGTAGGGACCGGTTGCGACGGGACCCTCTTCTGGCGCGATGGAGCGGAGCTTCAACTGTACAGCCTCATTTCAGCCTCGCAGCAGTGAGAACCTTCTCCTTACTGATTAATTAACGGGAGACACTTGGTGAACTTTGTGTTGTCTTGACTGGAACAGCGATAACTCCCAAAATCTCCGTGTGCAACGAGCGGAGCTGGCGAAAACCGGAAGAGGAACAAGCTAACATTAGCTTCGGATTCGGGTGGTCTCATGCTAAAAGGAGCAGCAAACTGCGGCGCGCTCAGACGGGTTTCGGTAAGTTATCTTAAGCTAACACTAACAGTAAGTCAAATGAGTAATAAAAAAAGAGCTAATTTTAAAACAACAACACATTACAGATACTGGCTGTTACAGAGGGCGTTAACAGATCGTTGAAGGGCGTGGACTTCAAGAAACCGGTCGTTCAAAACGAAAGTTAAAAATGGCAGAATTAAAAAGGGTATAATTAATTATCTAAGAATTATTTTGTGTATTAAAATGAATTAATATTGTCAAGATAGCACACAGACATAACATAAAAAATTTAAATACCTATATGTGGTCTCCTTTAAGTTATCATCATCAACCGTGCATAACATCATCAAAAGATTCAGAGAATCTGGAACAATCGCTGTGCGTAAGGGTCAAGGCCGTAAAACTCTACTGGATGCTCGTGATCTCCGGGCCCTTAAACATCACTGCACCTCAAACAGGAATGCCACTGTCAAGGAAATAACAGAATGGGCTCAGGAATACTTCCAGAAAGCATTGTCAGTGAACACAATCCACCGTGCCATCCGCCGTTGCCAGCTGAAACTCTACAGTGCAAAGAGGAAGCCATTTCTAAGCAAGCTCCACAAGCTCAGACGTTTGCACTGGGCCAGGGGTCATTTAAAATGGAGTGTGGCAAAATGGAAGACTGTTCTGTGGTCAGATGAGTCACGATTTGAAGTTCTTTATGGAACACTGGGACGCCATGTCATCCGGACCAGAGAGGACAAGGATAGCCCAAGTTGTTATCAACGCTCCGTTCAGAAGCCTGCATCACTGATGGTATGGGGTTGCATGAGCGCTTGTGGCATGGGCAGCTTGCATGTCTGGAAAGGCACCATTAATGCAGAGAACTATGTTCAGGTTCTAGAACAACATATGCTCCATCTAGACGTCATCTCTTTCAGGGAAGACCCTGCATTTTTCAACAAGATAATGCCAGACCACATTCTGCAGCAATCACAACATCATGGCTACGAAGGAGAAGGATCCGGTACTGAAATGTCCAGCCTGCAGTCCAGATGTTTCACCTATAGAGAATATTTGGCGCATCATAAAGAGGAAGATGTGACAAAGAAGGCCCAAGGCGATTGAACAGTTAAGCTTAGTTTATACTTCATGCAAGATGTGGGGCTACGGCCCAGCGATGACGTAATTGCGTGTGTGTTACCGACCGCATTGAGTGTTTATACTTGGAAAATACGTGGGAGATACATTATAGTCAATCCCTCCCTCTTCCCTCCCACTGCATACGTCGGCGAGTTTCTCTCCTCAGGACCATGCGGGGGGGTCTCCGCTCGCTTTAAACGCGCATTTTTACGCATAACAGCAGAGTTTTCTTTGTTTTAAAAGCTGCGTGCATGCACAATCCTCTTATTTTGTCAACTTTACACGTGCTTGCTTTAGCTCCTGTGTGCACGCGCGTGTTCGTAGATATATACAGTATATATAAATATAAATGTATTGGTGTGTGTGTGTGTGTGTGTTGGGGGCAATGTGCAAAGTGTGTGGTCTCCAAGCTCTCTCCACCCCAGCAGAGACGCACGGTTTGTGTGTGTGCGCACACAGACGAGTTTCTCTTCAAAACTATCCATGTCAAAGCAAAAACAAAAACCGGCTTCTGGAAGAGTAGCGGTGTGATACACCATATCAAAAAGGCGTTCAATTCAGGATCAACTGGACTTTATTTGTAACAGAAAACGTTTCGACTTCTGTCCAGAAGTCTTTTTCAATTCTGAATGGAAGCTGTGAGAACGAGAAGTTTTATACAGGCTTACAAGTCAATAACACATACATGTAAATTGACAGATCACACCTTAACAGTAGGGAGTCCCTTGAAGTCTCTGACAGAAAACACAACTAATCACAGCTGAGGTAACACATACATGTAAATTGACCGAACACACCTTAACAGTAGGGAGTTCCCTTGAAGTCTCTGACAGAAAACACAACAACTGTATGTAAATTGACAAACAACACCTCACAGCCCAACAACAGAGGCTTCTCAACAAACTTTGTTAGTCTAATTCACAGACAAGACACCTCTGCTCCCATCCGGTGTAAGACCTTTGTGAATCAGCCCCAAAACTGAGTTGTAAGTT
This sequence comes from Garcialebias charrua, assembly GCA_038048925.1. Lineage (NCBI taxonomy): Eukaryota > Metazoa > Chordata > Actinopteri > Cyprinodontiformes > Rivulidae > Garcialebias > Garcialebias charrua. Next base: position 7,208 of record JBBPBX010055901.1, read on the forward strand.
TTGGAAAGTTGAAATCTCAGACCTCCTCCTCTGTTAAGAGAAGGTTTTTCTCTCTTAACATACAAAGCTTCCTTAACACCCCTCTCAAACCATCTGTGTTCTCGGTCCAAAATTTGCACATTTTCATCCTCAAATGAGTGTCCCTTGTCCGTGAGGTGAAGGTGAACAGCTGAGTTTTGTCCAGAGGAGGTGGCTCTCCTGTGTTGGGACATTCGTTTGTGAAGAGGCTGCTTCGTTTCTCCAATGTAACGGTCTGAGCAGACCTCGCTGCACTGGACTGCATACACCACACCACTCTGTTTGTGTGTGGGGGTTCTGTTCTGGGGAGCAGAGGTGTCTTGTCTGTGAATTAGACTAACAAAGTTTGTTGAGAAGCCTCTGTTTGTTGGGCTGTGAGGTGTTGTTTGTCAATTTACATACAGTTGTTGTGTTTTCTGTCAGAGACTTCAAGGGAACTCCCTACTGTTAAGGTGTGTTCTGTCAATTTACATGTATGTGTTACCTCAGCTGTGATTAGTTGTGTTTTCTGTCAGAGACTTCAAGGGACTCCCTACTGTTAAGGTGTGATCTGTCAATTTACATGTATGTGTTATTGACTTGTAAGCCTGTATAAAACTTCTCGTTCTCACAGCTTCCATTCAGAATTGAAAAAGACTTCTGGACAGAAGTCGAAACGTTTTCTGTTACAAATAAAGTCCAGTTGATCCTGAATTGAACGCCTTTTTGATTTATCATGTCCTGGATGACTGAGAATCTTCACCAGGATACACCATATATTGACATCCAAACAAAAAACGCCCACAAACTTTGAACCAATCACACGCTCCGAGCCGCATCCTCCGCGTCTCGCAGTGCTGACTGGGGGCAATGTACAAGACAGCTGTCACCGGGGGATCTCGGCGGGAGTGCAGACGGAAGTTGCACAACTTTTTTTCACTCAGCGGGGGGTAAAAGACGTGCGACAAGAAGTATAAACCAGCCTTTAGAGGCCTGTATTAGACATGAATGTAGAGCATTCCTATTTCTAAACTTGAGAAACTGGTCTCCTCTGTCCCCAGACGTCTGTTGAGTGTTGTAAGAAGAAGGGGGGATGCCACACTGTGGTAAAAATGGACTTGTCCCAACTTTTTTGGGATTTGTTGATGCCATGAAATTTTGAAACAACATATTTTTCCCTTAAAATGATACATTCTCTCAGTTTAAACTTTTGATCTGTGATTTGTGTTCTATTCTGAATAAAATATTTGATGTTGCCATCTCCACATCATTGCATTCAGTTTTTATTCACAATTTCAGAGTCAGAGAGTCTTTATTGTCATTTGCACCGCATGTGATACATGTGATGAAATGAGATTATGTACACAGGGTCCCAGATACATCCAACAACAAAATGTAAGAGAAAAACAGTAATAACATCTAGGATATGAACTAAGAAAAACATCCAACTAGAAATACACTAAGCCCTAGAGTAATAGAAAAACATCATTACAAACAGCAGCACGAACATGAGTCTGTATGAGCAGATGGTCACAGATGAACACAGCAACAAGAAAACAGATCAGCATCAGCATGATGTGATATTTTGCAGTGTTTATTCTTATTATTTATTTATTCATGAGTCTAACAGCCTCAGGGTAGAAGCTGTTCCTCAGTCTAGTGGTTCTACATTTGATGCTCCTCAACCTCCATCCTGAGGGGAGTGGGGAAAAAAGTGTGTGTGCTGGGTGAGTGTGGTCCTTCATGATGCAGGTGGCTCTTTTCCTGCATCTGGAGGTGTAAATGTCTGCGATGGTGGGGAGACCGACTCCAACAGACTTCTGTGCAGCTTTTCATTCTGCAGCTGTGCAGCCTCCATGCCACACGTTGATGCTGGAGCACAGGATGCTCTCCACTGCACACCTGTAGAAGGAGGTGAGAACTGGGCAATTTGTTTAGTGTCCAAACTTTTTTGGAATCCGGTTTGTAGAAATACTGTGCACAACCTACAATGCAGTTGTGCAAGAGCCGTGCACATGACAATAGTCTGTAGTTTTCAAAACCTGGCTGTGCAAAACAGCATCACAGCTCGCAGGTTCAAACTACGATGAATGTTGATAATTTGAGAGTTTGGTGCTTTCTGAATCATCTTGAGCTTCATCACATGATTGACGTGTGCTTCTCTTTACTTACAGTGATCAGCATTTTCTTTTGTGTCTGTTCAGAACTTCCACAACGTTTGGTCTGGAAGAAGAACGAGGTTCTCACTGAGCAGCAGCTCTGGAACCAGGAGAGGAACTCCAATTTGGACCAGGAGGAACCAGAACCTCCACAGATTGAAGACGACCCGGAGGAACCAGAACCTTCAGTGCAGGAACCTACATTTCTACAGATTAAAGATGACCAGGAGGGAAGTGAACCTTCATGGGAGGATTCAGAACTTCCACAGATTGAAGACGACCAGGAAGAACCAGAACTTGTACAGATTAAAGAGGAACTGGAGGAAGAACTGCTCTTACTGAAGCAGGAGACAGAGACTGAGGAAAAGAAGAGCTGTGAACCGGACTCCAACATGGACCAGCTCCTCTGTCAGAACTCTTCTGAGGCTGAAAATCAAGATAAGGAAGGACGCAGGAATTACTACCTGAAACTCACCAGGAGAAGTCCACAAACCAGAGGAGAAGGTGTGGCCACCTCACACCAGAAGACACACAAAGATGTTCACACTGGTGAAAACCTGCTTCCTTGTACAAGCCCAAAACCAGAAAAGTTGGCACGTTGTGCAAATCGCAAATAAAAACAGAATACAATGACTTGCAAATCTTTTTCAACCCATATTCAACTGAATAGAATGCAAAGACAATATATTTAATGTTCGAACGGAGAAACTTTATTTTGTTTTGCAAATAACCATTAACTTAGAATTCAATGGCAGCAACACATTGCAAAAAAGTTGGCACAGGGACATATTTACCACTGTGTTACATCGCCTTTCCTTTTAACAACACTCAGTAAACGTTTGGGAACTGAGGAGACCAATTTTTGAAGCTTTTCAGGTGGAATTCTTCCCCATTCTTGCTTGATGTACAGCTTAAGTTGTTCAACAGTCCGGGGTCTCCGTTGTCGTATTTTACGTTTCATAATGCGCCACACATTTTCAATGGGGGACAGGTCTGGACTGCAGGCAGGCCAGGGGAGGACCCGCACTCTTTTGCTACGAAGCCACGCTGTTGTAACACGTGCAGAATGTGGCTTGGCATTGTCTTGCTGAAATAAGCTGGGGCGTCCATGAAAAAGACGTCGCTTGGATGGCAGCATATGTTGCTCCAAAACCTGTATGTACCTTTCAGCATTAATGGTGCCTTCACAGATGTGTAAGTTACCCATGCCTTGGGCACTAATGCACCCCCATACCATCACAGATGCTGGCTTTTGAACTTTGCGCCTATAACAGTCCTGATGGTTCTTTTCCTCTTTGGTCCGTAAGACACGACGTCCACAGTTTCCAAAGACAATTTGAAATGTGGACTCATCAGACCACAGAACACTTTTCCACTTTGCATCAGTCCATCTCAGATGAGCTCGGGCCCAGCAAAGCCGGCGGCGTTTCTGGATCTTGTTGATGAATGGCTTTTGCTTTGCATAGTAGAGCTTTAACTTGCACTTACAGATGTAGCGACGAACTGTAGTTACTGACAGTGGTTTTCTGAAGTATTCCTGAGCCCATGTGGTGATATCTTTTACACACTGATGTCGGTTTTTGATGCAGTACCGCCTGAGGGATCGAAGGTCACGGGCATTCAATGTTGGTTTTCGGCCTTGCCCCTTACGTGTAGTGATTTCTCCAGATTCTCTGAACCTTTTGATGATATTACGGACCGTAGATGGTGAAATTCCTAAATTCCTTGCAATAGCTCGTTGAGAAAAGTTGTTCTTGAACTGTTCGACAATTTGCCCACGCATTTGTTCACAGAGTGGTGACCCTCGCCCCATCCTTCTATGTGGATGACTGAGCATGTCAAGGAAGCTGCTTTTATACCCAATCATGGCACCCACCTGTTCCCAATTTGCATGTTCACCTGTGGGATATTCCAAATAAGTGTTTGATGAGCATTCCTCAAATTTCTCTGTCTTCTTTGTCACTTGTGCCAGCTTTTTTGAAACATGTTGCAGGCATCAAATTCCAAATGAGCTAATAATTGCAAAAAATAACAAAGTTTACCAGTTCGAACGTTAAGTATGTGGTCTTTGCAGTGTGTTCAATTGAATATAGGTTGAAAAAGATTTGCAAGTCATTGTATTCTGTTTTTATTTGCGATTTCCACAACGTGCCAACTTTTCTGGTTTTGGGCTTGTAAGATTTGTGGCCGATGCTTCAATCGCAAAAATGACTTGAGTAATCACATGAGATCTCATGCGAGTCAGAAACCTTTGTCATGTCCGACCTGCGGGAAAACTTTTAATCAAAAGTGTAATTTAATCACACATGTGAGAGTTCACACAGGTGAGAAGCCGTATCTGTGTCGGACCTGTAAAAAGGCTTTCAATCAACACTCTAGTTTAACTAATCACATGAGAATTCACACGGGGGAGAAACCCTTCTCATGTCAGACCTGTGGGAGAATTTTTGCTCACAGGTGTAATTTAATCTCACATGTGAGAGTTCACACAGGTGAGAAACCGTATCTGTGTCGGACCTGTAAAAAGGCTTTCGGACAACGCTCTAGTTTAACTAATCACATGAGAATTCACACGGGGGAGAAACCCTTCTCATGTCAGACCTGTGGGAAGCGTTTCATTCAAAGGTTAGCTTTAAACAACCACATGAGAATGCACACAGGTGAGAAACCATATTCATGTGAAATTTGTGGTAAATGTTTTTCTCAGAAAGGTAACTTGACTTCTCACATGAGAACTCATTCAAGTTTAAAGTCATCAGTAAAGAAATCAGCTCGTCTGAACAGTTTTTCCCTCTAGTGGCCGTAAGCTGGCAGAAACAAAATGTCTGACATAAAACCGTTTTATTTGAATTAAAAATTTACAAGCCAGAGGGCCGATTCAGCTTAGCTGTTATTAATTTTAACTGATGTAATAGTACGACAGTTCTAATCTGTAGTCCCTCGCTACTTCGATGTTCGTTTCCTTGATTTGTTTAGTTGCCACTTCTGAGGGAGATATGAACCGGGGGCCAGAGGCGTGGAGCTGGAGGTGGGTCTTGGGTCCTGGAGGAAGGGTCTCATGGCCAGAGGCCTGCTACCAGCTCCTCCTCTTAACAGTTTGGATTCATCGTGACCTGGATGTCGGAGAATCTTCGGCGTGTTGTAGTGTTTCGTGCACACTTTATTAGGCCGGTGAATACTTTATATTTGTGTTTGTTAATTTAAAGCAAACAGGCTTAAGAAATATCAAAAAGTTGTGTCAAATATGAAAGTATGCAATAAAACAAAACCATCTTGTATAAACTGGGAGTAGTAATGTATTTGTCTAGCTTCAGTTGTTTGTGTAGTTACATTATTTGGCCACAAGGGGACATGTTTGTTTATTAAATTTGTTCTTTTTTTTTTTTTTTTAAACAAAAACACAATACAAAACAATACCATAAATGATAACGTACAATATATATATAAAAACATGAAAGGTAGCAGAAAGAAGAATTTTTTTATATCTGCCCCTTATTTCAAGCAATCAGTTCAAATGATAATAATCTTCCAGTAACAGAACAAAATGAATAACTCTTTCTAATTTTATAACAACCGGTAATACAATACACATTTTGCTACTTCATATACATATAATTTTAACAATTTAGTTTTGATCATTTTCTTAAATGTTAACATTGACTTGGCATTTTTAATTTCATTCTCCAAACCATTCCATAATCTAATTCCCTGGAATGAAGTCGAAGACGCAAATTCAACAATGGCAGGACTCACAGCTGCATCGAATCACTCAACTGTCCACCTGGATACAGCTGCATCGAATCACTCATCAACTGTCCACCTGGATATGAGGCACCCCTTTCCTCAGCTCTTCCTGTTTGCCCGTTACTAGTCTAGTCGTGTTCTGCTCGTCTAGCTCGTCTCGTGTTTTCAATTTCACCTTCGCCATCGCTCAATTTCAACGTTCGACTTCGCCATGTCTGACGTCAATTCCTGCGCCTCCGGGAACTCCCCGGTCCTCATCCCGGCCACCGCTGGTCCTCCTTCCCCTGCTCCCACCCGTCGGAGCTCTCGGCGCGCCTCGCGCCCCGTTTCCTACTCCCCGTCTGCATACCTGCAGTCTAGGGGCATCTGCCCGGCGTCCGGTCTCACCTCTGCCCAGCTGGAGTCCCTCGCCGAGCTGGTTCCATCCGGCGACTCTTCGCCTCCTTCGCGGCAGCTGACGCCCGTGTCCGGGAAGCGTACCAGGAAGCGGTCTCCACCTCCCGCCAAATGCAGCAGGGGCCGTCCCCGTTCCTCCGGTGCCCCCGCTCCGGAGCCGGTCCCCTCCACGAGCCGCTACGTTCCTCCTGCGCCGGCCGCCCGTGCCCCGGCCTCCTCTCCGCCTCTCTCCCCGCTCCCCGGCCGGCGTTCCGATCGGCCTTCGCAGGTCCATCTGTCCTCTGAGCTGCTCGCCTCGCTCAACGAGCTCGTCCGGTCAGTCTCGGCTCTGTCCGCTCAGCGTCAGCCCTCTGCTCCAGCATCGTTGGGTCAGTCAGCTCCCCTGCCTGGTCCCGTGGCGTTCACACTCGCCGAGGCCCGCTCCGCTCCTCCACTGGGTAAGACGTATCGTTACTTGTCCACAGTCGTTCTGCTTTGCCTCGACGTGCCTCATTTTTATCTTTTTATGGTCAGTTCGCTGACTTGCGCCGCTCCTAGCTCTGCTGCTAATACTAGGTCGGCTCTTCTTCGTTGATTTTCGCCCGTTCCGCAGCGCCGTCTGGTGCGCGGGCGGTGGTACTGCGACTGCGTTGTGTTAAGGCCGAGATACACTCGAGCGTCCTCACGGTACGCCTATACGCAGCGTACGTACGCTGTGGCAAAAGCGTAGCCCCTCAGGGCATGTACGCGCAAAAGTATTTTTTTACTACGCATACGCGATCCGCGTGCGCGATACGCGGTGTCTGACCATAAACTTCCCGGCGCCGGACTGTTTTGTATGTTACACAAATGAAATAAATTCCCCTTCTTTATCGCTGATCGGGCCTTTTCTTTTGTTTTTTTGCCTAAAGTCAAGTAACCGCTTCTTCCTCCGTTCACTCGATGATTGAAATGAATGAATTCAGGTCCTACCTGGGTGCGCGATGTTTTAATATTCCCTGGTGGGCTGTGTGCTGCAGGAAAAGCGCTCCCTGTTATTATTTTTATTTCTGAGAGAACTTTTTATAACATATATAGTAGAAACACCGCATCAGAACACCGCAGAAGTCCAGCGAGCTGCTCATGTTAAAGGTTTCACTTTCAGCTGACTGAGCGCTGTCAATCAATTCAGTAGGCGTGTCAGCAAGTGACCAATCAGCGAGCTCAGTTGAGTCCCTTCCGTGTGCTGCTGCTCATATTACAACAAGGAGAACGAGAGCGTTTGAAAGCTGATAGTTTCTTGAAGTATAGCAGCAAAAACATACGCACAAAATATGCGCGTATACGCGCGTATACGGAGTCTGCTTCAGTGTATCTCGGCTTTTAACTCTGCCAGGCAGATGGCGCTGTTGTTCCACCGTTGTTTCTTCATGTCTTGCTGGTTTGTTTTACACAAACCTTCGCCTTGTGTAGCTTTAGTGATGTTTAATCTGTTCAAATTCTGTCGCACTGGCGTTGTTTTACCTGTTTAGATCGTGTCACTGCGCTGTGGATGTTCTGTGCGGTTGGTGATCGAGGTGGCTGTACTCGTGAGCTGCCTGGTGCTGTCCTGACTTTAATTGTGTTTCTTCATGCTCTCCCTCTTTAGGCCAGCCGTACATGCCGGCACATGCTTCGATTTCCCCGAGGCTCCGTGCTAAGATCCTGCAGGGGCAGCACGTTAGTCTGGTTTCCCTGCTGCTCCCCTCCCCCCCAGTCGATCGTCAGGTGGCCTCCTCCTCGGAGTTCACTGCGGTCTTCCGCTCCGCCGATCCCCGCCTGTCCAGGGACCTGTCCGTCGGCGAGTTTGTGGCAGCCTTTGGGGTGTTCAGGGATGTTCTTTGCTCGGTCTACCCCGAGCGTAGGGTTGAGCTGGACGCCTACCTCGCCCTGGTGGTGGATCTCAGCCTCATGTACGGCAGGTCCCTGTACTACCGTTACCATAACGCCTTTTCCACTAAGGCTGCTGCCATCCTGTCCCGGTCGGGGGTGCGTATAGACTGGTCTATCCTGGACACTGACCTCCTGGTCATGCTGACCCACGCAGCCCCGTGCCACTCCTGCTCTGCCGTCGGCCATCGCAGTTCCCTCTGCCCTTCTGTCCCTTTTAGCCTGCCTTCTCTGCCCTCCTGCCGGCGCCCAGTTCCGTTGGGGGTTCTGTTGGGGGTTCTGTTGGCGGCCTGCGTACGGACCGCCGCGGTCGTCGGGTGGAGGTATTCACACACGTACATTATCATTTATGGGATTGTCTTGTATTGTTTCTTTTGTAAAAAAAAATGAACAAATTTAATAAACATAAAGTAACAGGCCCAACATTTGTTTGTTTGGTCCAAGTTTCAGCTGTTGGAACAGATTGACTCATCGGACTCCAGAACCGTTTGGTCTACAGAGGAGTTCCTGGTCATCTTCTTTCTGCTCCCTTCATTTTATCCTACTTGTATTCTTGTATCTGATGAAACTTGTATTGTTCTTTTAAAATGAATGAATAAAAATCAAATCTGTCTGAAGTTAAAAACATCAGCTGTGGCGTTAAATCCATGAAACACGCCGACACATTCAAACTAAAGAGACTGAACTGAAGACATTGTTGCTGCACACACTCAAACATTCACCTCTCACACACAAACACAAACCAATAAAACGCACGGCCAGTGTTGCCAGATAGAATCCAGGTTTTCCAGCCCAAAAATCTGTTAAACACCGCCGGAAAACCGCCCAATCAGAAAGTGTCACGTGACACATCACATACAGCAAAGGGGGGGGGGGGGGGTAAGAGTTAGGTCCTCTGGATGGGTTAAAAAATTGTAGAAACGCTTCTTCTTTTATCCAACAGACTTTTTTTTATATATATATATATATATATATAAATATATATAAAATCACACACACACAGTACCCCCAACTCCTGTAAAGATATATCAGTGTTTATTTGTTCAATGTGATTAATCAAAACCAGTTAAATGTGATCATTGGTGCTCTTTATTAAGAAAATCAACATGTCACATTTCAGGAACTGATTATTATTTTTTCATTCAACCTTTATTTAGTCAGGTAAATCTTTTGAACCTCATGGGCTCATTTACGAAAGCGACCTGCTAAAACTAAAGAACAATGAACAGCAGTGATAGAATTTCATTAAACAATAAACAAACAAACAATAAACAATAGAAAACAAAAAGAGAGAAAAAAAAAAAATATATATATATATTTTTTTTTAACAAAGTATCAAAAAACTAGCAAAACATTATAAGGTAGACGTATAAAATCAAAGACAGGAACAAATCTGCATTGGTTTTTGCCAGGATTCCAACAGATTCTGAAAACCATTTAGAGAAGTCAAGGTCGAGAGCTTCAGATCTTTTTGTAAGATATTCCATGAAGCAGGAGCAGAGTAGGAGAAGGCCCTTTTTCCAAGTTCAGTCCTCACTGACGGAACACTGCAGGTAATCATGTCCTGAGAGCGCACACTGTAGCTGCACTCACGCAAAGACATGTAGGAGGAGATGTATTATTATAGACACATTAAATGTTCACTAATGAATATTTCTATATTTATCATCACAGTAATAGTGTTACACACATTATGTTGTTAACACTCAAAATTAGTGTTTACCTATACTGTAACCTAAACATTTAAGGAATAAACATTTTTATTAATCACTTTAAAAGTTATAAATGTTGTCTTTGGTGCATGTTTGTTTTCCAAATATATGTCCAAATGTCATTCACACGGTGTGTGTGAATGACAGGCATAAAACACTTTGTAAAACAGTGCTTTATGAAGTTCAGTCCGTTTCCTTCTATCAGTTGACCGGCAGTTCTGCCACATCCAATATGGCGGCCGCTCTGACGTACCGCCGCTACGGACCAGCCCACTCAACGAGGCGTCCACTAACTGCCTCACCAGTTCTCTGTTGGGATCGCCCTGGCAGATGACAATAGCCAATCAGTGATGGAGAAAGGTCAGAGGAGCTTTGCTATGAAATAATGATGAATGATTGTTTGAAATTCATTTAATAGTTAACTCAGAAACCGCCGATCTGACTCCAAATCCGCCCAAATTATCACCACCCGCCCGAAGCTATTTTTAGCCGCTAAGTAGAGAGTGAAAACCGCCCAAATGGCGGTAAACCGCCCAATCTGACGGCCTACTTCTGCTTCTGAAGAAGGAAAAACTAAACAAGTTTCTTCCGGACCCTCAGGGTGTAACACCAGCGGAAGTAAACCGAGCTCTACCAACTTTAGCATAGTTAGCTCCGTGTGTGTCTGTGTGAGAGGTGAATGTGTGAGTGTGTGCAGCAACAATGTCTTCAGTTCAGTCTCTGAGAGAGTTTATCAGCGAGCGACTAACTGCTGCTGCTGAAGAAATATTCACAGAGTTTGAAAAAACCATCGTCCAGTACGAGGAAGAGATCGATCGTCAGCGCAGACTGCTGGACATCACCTGGAAACCTCAGATACACCTGCACACAACAGGTAGGAGCTGCAGGGAGAGAATGGAATAGAAACACTGTAACATTTGTTGTCCCACAGAGGAAACTCGGGTGTACCAGCAGCAAAGTGACAAAACAGATCAGCAGCTACATGAAACAGATGAGCAGCAACGTGAAACAGATCAGCAGCAACATGAAACAGATGAGCAGCAACATGAAACAGATCAGCAGCAACATGAAACAGAGCAGCAGCAACATGAAACAGAGAGCAGCAACATGAAACAGATGAGCAGCTACATGAAACAGAGCAGCAGCAACATGAAACAGATCAGCAGCAACATGAAACAGATCAGCAGCTACATGAAACAGATGAGCAGCAACCTGAAACAGATTAGCAGCAACCTGAAACAGATTAGCAGCAACATGAAACAGATGAGCAGCTACATGAAATAGAGCAGCAGGAACATGAAACAGAGCAGCAGCAACATGAAACAGATGAGCAGCAACATGAAACAGAGCAGCAGCTACATGAAACAGATGAGCAGCAACATGAAACAGATCAGCAGCAACATGAAACAGATGAGCAGCAACATGAAACAGAGCAGCAGCAGCATGAAACAGATGAGCAGCTACATGAAACAGATGAGCAGCTACATGAAACAGAGCAGCAGCAACATGAAACAGATGAGCAGCAACATGAAACAGAGCAGCAACAGCATGAAACAGATGAGCAGCAACATGAAACAGATGAGCAGCTACATGAAACAGAGCAGCAGGAACATGAAACAGAGCAGCAACAACATGAAACAGATGAGCAGCAACATGAAACAGATGAGCAGCTACATGAAACAGATCAGCAGCAACATGAAACACATCAGCAGCAACATGAAACAGATCAGCAGCAACATGAAACAGATCAGCAGCAACATGAAACAGAGCAGCAGCAACATGAAACAGATCAGCAGCAACATGAAGCAGATGAGCAGCTACATGAAACAGAGCAGCAGCAACATGAAACAGAGCAGCAGCAACATGAAACAGAGCAGCAGCTACATGAAACAGATGAGCAGCAACCTGAAACAGATTAGCAGCAACCTGAAACAGATTAGCAGCAACATGAAACAGATGAGCAGCTACATGAAATAGAGCAGCAGGAACATGAAACAGAGCAGCAGCAACATGAAACAGATGAGCAGCAACATGAAACAGAGCAGCAGCTACATGAAACAGATGAGCAGCAACATGAAACAGAGCAGCAGCAACATGAAACAGATGAGCAGCTACATGAAACAGATGAGCAGCAACATGAAACAGAGCAGCAGCTACATGAAACAGATGACCAGCTACATGAAACAGATCAGCAGCAACATGAAACAGAGCAGCAGCTACATGAAACAGATGAGCAGCAACATGAAACAGATCAGCAGCAACATGAAACAGATGAGCAGCAACATGAAACAGAGCAGCAGCAACATGAAACAGATGAGCAGCAACATGAAACAGATGAGCAGCTACATTAAACAGAGCAGCAGGAACATGAAACAGAGCAGCAGCAACATGAAACAGAGCAGCAGCTACATGAAACAGATGAGCAGCAATAGGGATGGGAATTGATAAGAAATTATCAATATCGATGCCTTTATCGATGTCATTTATCGATTCGATTCCTTATCAATTCTGTTATCAATTCTCATTTGGGTAATAAAATATAGTAAACCATTTGTGTTCATAAAGAATTTATTTATGGATATTTTCCCATATTTTTAGACTAATTTTTCGCTCTGATTCTTCGTTTTTCATTTTTGGCGAAAATGGTGCAGTACCAGTTTCGGCCGCTATAGAGGCGCTGTAGGCAGCAGCCAGCAGAGGACTCAGAGAGTGAAGAGGAAGAGTGGCCACTTCCAGAAGTTTCTACTTGCTGTGTTCGAAAAAAGCCTCCTTTGGTCGGACTGACTCTGTCGCTGCCCGCTCCCTGCTGTGGATGTAGCTGTTTTTGTTTGCAAGATACCACTCATAACCACACCGCGGATTTTTAAATCCAGCTGATTTCACATTTGGTTCAGCTCAGGAGCCCGTCTGCTATAGTGAGGTAAGAAATATATTTTTAAGCGTTTATTTAGCTAAATTTAAAGAAACAAAGCGTCCGGTTTGACCCGCCTGGCGCCTGCATAAAAGTCAGCGAACTTTTTTTTTTAATCCAGCTGATTTGAACATTTCGTTAAACTCAGGAGTACGTCTACTATTAAGTCAGCTAAGAATTATATTTTTTAAGCGTTTATTTAGCTAAATTTAAAGAAAGAAAGCGTCCGGTTTGACCCGCCTGGCGCCTGCCTAAAATTCCGCGAACTTTTTTTTTTTTAAATCCAGCTGATTTGAACATTTCGTTAAGCTCAGAAGGACGTCTGCTATGAAGTCAGCTAAGAAATATTTATTTTTTTCGGGCGCGGCGCATGTCTGTGATGTCAGCGCTTAAATACGTCACCACCAGGAGTCTGCAGAACCGATAAGCTGAATCGTTAAGACAAGCATCCTACAATTCCATGGAATTGGACTTTTAAGAACCGGTTCTCTAACAGAACCGGTTCTCGGTTCCCATCCCTAAGCAGCAACATGAAACAGAGCAGCAGCAACATGAAACAGAGCAGCAGCAACATGAAACAGAGCAGCAGCTACATGAAACAGAGCAGCAGCTACATGAAACAGATGAACAGCAACATGAAACAGAGCAGCAGCAACATGAAACAGAGCAGCAGCTACATGAAACAGAGCAGCAGCAACATGAAACAGAGCAGCAGCTACATGAAACAGATGAGCAGCAACATGAAACAGAGCAGCAGCAACATGAAACAGAGCAGCAGCAACATGAAACAGAGCAGCAGCAACATGAAACAGAGCAGCAGCAACATGAAACAGAGCAGCAACATGAAACAGATGAGCAGCAACATGAAACAGAGCAGCAGCAACATGAAACAGATCAGCAGCAACATGAAACAGAGCAGCAGCAACATGAAACAGAGCAGCAGCAACATGAAACAGATCAGCAGCTACATGAAACAGATGAGCAGCAACATGAAACAGATGAGCAGCTACATGAAACAGATGAGCAGCAACATGAAACAGATGAGCAGCTACATGAAACAGATGAGCAGCAACATGAAACAGAGCAGCAGCAACATGAAACAGATGAGCAGCAACATGAAACAGATCAGCAGCAACATGAAACAGATGAGCAGCAACATGAAACAGAGCAGCAGCAACATGAAACAGATGAGCAGCAACGTGAAACAGATGAGCAGCTACATGAAACAGATCAGCAGCAACATGAAACAGAGCAGCAGCTACATGAAACAGATGAGCAGCAACATGAAACAGATAGCAGCAACATGAAACAGATGAGCAGCAACATGAAACAGAGCAGCAGCAACATGAAACAGATGAGCAGCAACATGAAACAGATGAGCAGCTACATGAAACAGATCAGCAGCAACATGAAACAGAGCAGCAGCAACATGAAACAGATGAGCAGCAACATGAAACAGATGAGCAGCTACATGAAACAGAGCAGCAGGAACATGAAACAGAGCAGCAGCAACATGAAACAGATGAGCAGCAACATGAAACAGATGAGCAGCTACATGAAACAGATCAGCAGCAACATGAAACAGATCAGCAGCAACATGAAACAGATCAGCAGCAACATGAAACAGATCAGCAGCAACATGAAACAGAGCAGCAGCAACATGAAACAGATCAGCAGCAACATGAAGCAGATGAGCAGCTACATGAAACAGAGCAGCAGCAACATGAAACAGAGCAGCAGCAACATGAAACAGAGCAGCAGCTACATGAAACAGATGAGCAGCAACCTGAAACAGATTAGCAGCAACCTGAAACAGATTAGCAGCAACATGAAACAGATGAGCAGCTACATGAAATAGAGCAGCAGGAACATGAAACAGAGCAGCAGCAACATGAAACAGATGAGCAGCAACATGAAACAGATCAGCAGCAACATGAAACAGATGAGCAGCAACATGAAACAGAGCAGCAGCAACATGAAACAGATGAGCAGCTACATGAAACAGATGAGCAGCAACATGAAACAGAGCAGCAGCTACATGAAACAGATGACCAGCTACATGAAACAGATCAGCAGCAACATGAAACAGAGCAGCAGCTACATGAAACAGATGAGCAGCAACATGAAACAGATCAGCAGCAACATGAAACAGATGAGCAGCAACATGAAACAGAGCAGCAGCAACATGAAACAGATGAGCAGCAACATGAAACAGATGAGCAGCTACATTAAACAGAGCAGCAGGAACATGAAACAGAGCAGCAGCAACATGAAACAGAGCAGCAGCTACATGAAACAGATGAGCAGCAATAGGGATGGGAATTGATAAGAAATTATCAATATCGATGCCTTTATCGATGTCATTTATCGATTCGATTCCTTATCAATTCTGTTATCAATTCTCATTTGGGTAATAACATATAGTAAACCATTTGTGTTCATAAAGAATTTATTTATGGATATTTTCCCATATTTTTAGACTAATTTTTCGCTCTGATTCTTCGTTTTTCATTTTTGGCGAAAATGGTGCAGTACCAGTTTCGGCCGCTATAGAGGCGCTGTAGGCAGCAGCCAGCAGAGGACTCAGAGAGTGAAGAGGAAGAGTGGCCACTTCCAGAAGTTTCTACTTGCTGTGTTCGAAAAAAGCCTCCTTTGGTCGGACTGACTCTGTCGCTGCCCGCTCCCTGCTGTGGATGTAGCTGTTTTTGTTTGCAAGATACCACTCATAACCACACCGCGGATTTTTAAATCCAGCTGATTTCACATTTGGTTCAGCTCAGGAGCCCGTCTGCTATAGTGAGGTAAGAAATATATTTTTAAGCGTTTATTTAGCTAAATTTAAAGAAACAAAGCGTCCGGTTTGACCCGCCTGGCGCCTGCATAAAAGTCAGCGAACTTTTTTTTTTAATCCAGCTGATTTGAACATTTCGT
>JBBPBX010055902.1:0-22944 GCA_038048925.1 Garcialebias charrua
TGGAGGTTTTACTAACATGTCCCATGGGGAAGAGACCCGGGGCAGACCCAGAACTCTTTGGAGGGATTCATTCATTCATTCATTCAACCTTTATTTATACAGGCTAGCCTCGTTGAGTCACGGGGACTCATTTACAAGAGGGACCTGTCTCACTCACACCAAACAACCATCCACTCTCACACTCACACCTAGGGTCAATTTAGAGTCACCAATCAGCCTAACAAGCATGTTTTTTGGTCTGTGGGAGGAAACCGGAGTACCCGGAGGAAACCCACGCATGCACGGGGAGAACATGCAAACTCCACCCAGAAAGGCCCACGGACTGGGATTGTATATCTTCTCCATTCTGGGAACACCTCAGGGTCTCAAGGAGGAGCTGGAGAGTGTCCCTGGAGAGAGGGAGGTCTGGGTTTCTATCCTGGACCTGTTGCCTCTGCGACATCTACAGATACCAGATATGTAGAAGCCGATGGAGATGGAAGACAACTCAACCTATTGCCTGCCCTCCGACCTTTAGACCTGGAGCACTAACCTGGAGTGCTGATCTGTTTTCTTGTTGCTGTGTTCATCTGTGACCATCTGCTCATACAGACTCATGTTCGTGCTGCTGTTTATAATGATGTTTTTCTACTACATTAGGGCTTAGTGTATTACTAGTTGATGTTTCTCTTAGTTAATTCTAGATGTTATTACTGTTTTTCTCTTGCATTTGTTGTTGGATGTAACTGGGACCCTGTGTACATAATCTCATTTTCATCACATGTACCACATGCGGTGCAAATGACAATAAAGACTCTCTCTCTCTCTAACCTGGAACTTAACCTTTAAACTTGGAGCGCTAACCTGGAACTTATCCTTTAGACATGGAGTAATAACCTGGAAGTAAACCTTTAGACCTGGAGTACTAACCTGGAACTTAACCTTTAGACCTGGAGTACTAACCTGGAACTAAACATTTAGACCTGGAGTACTAACCTGGAACTTAACCTTTAGACATGGAGTAATAACCTGAAAGTAAACATTTAGACCTGGAGTACTAACCTGGAAGTAAACCTTTAGACCTGGAGTACTAACCTGGAACTTAACCTTTAGACCTGGAGTACTAACCTGGAACTATAACCTTTAGACCTGGAGTACTAACCTGGAACTTAACCTTTAGACCTGGAGTAATAACCTGGAAGTAAACCTTTAGACCTGGAGTACTAACCTGGAAGTAAACCTTTAGACCTGGAGTACTAACCTGGAACTAAACCTTTAGACCTGGAGTAATAACCTGGAACTAAACCTTTAGACCTGGAGTAATAACCTGGAACTTAACCTTTAGACCTGGAGTAATAACCTGGAACTAAACCTTTAGACCTGGAGTACTAACCTGGAACTTAACCTTTAGACCTGGAGTAATAACCTGGAACTAAACCTTTAGACCTGGAGTACTAACCTGGAACTAAACCTTTAGACCTGGAGTACTAACCTGGAACTTAACCTTTAGACCTGGAGTAATAACCTGGAACTAAACCTTTAGACCTGGAGTAATAACCTGGAACTTAACCTTTAGACCTGGAGTAATAACCTGGAACTAAACCTTTAGACCTGGAGTACTAACCTGGAACTTAACCTTTAGACCTGGAGTAATAACCTGGAACTAAACCTTTAGACCTGGAGTACTAACCTGGAACTAAACCTTTAGACCTGGAGTACTAACCTGGAACTAAACCTTTAGACCTGGAGTACTAACCTGGAACTAAACCTTTAGACCTGGAGTACTAACCTGGAACTTAACCTTTAGACCTGGAGTACTAACCTGGAAGTAAACCTTTAGACCTGGAGTACTAACCTGGAACTAAACCTTTAGACCTGGAGTAATAACCTGGAAGTAAACCTTTAGACCTGGAGTACTAACCTGGAAGTAAACCTTTAGACCTGGAGTAATAACCTGGAAGTAAACCTTTAGACCTGGAGTACTAACCTGGAAGTAAACCTTTAGACCTGGAGTACTAACCTGGAAGTAAACCTTTAGACCTGGAGTACTAACCTGGAAGTAAACCTTTAGACCTGGAGTACTAACCTGGAACTAAACCTTTAGACCTGGAGTACTAACCTGGAAGTAAACCTTTAGACCTGGAGTACTAACCTGGAAGTAAACCTTTAGACCTGGAGTACTAACCTGGAAGTAAACCTTTAGACCTGGAGTACTAACCTGGAAGTAAACCTTTAGACCTGGAGTACTAACCTGGAAGTAAACCTTTAGACCTGGAGTAATAACCTGGAAGTAAACCTTTAGACCTGGAGTACTAACCTGGAAGTAAACCTTTAGACCTGGAGTACTAACCTGGAAGTAAACCTTTAGACCTGGAGTACTAACCTGGAAGTAAACCTTTAGACCTGGAGTAATAACCTGGAAGTAAACCTTTAGACCTGGAGTACTAACCTGGAAGTAAACCTTTAGACCTGGAGTAATAACCTGGAACTTAACCTTTAGACCTGGAGTACTAACCTGGAACTAAACCTTTAGACCTGGAGTACTAACCTGGAACTAAACCTTTAGACCTGGAGTACTAACCTGGAAGTAAACCTTTAGACCTGGAGTACTAACCTGGAACTAAACCTTTAGACCTGGAGTACTAACCTGGAACTAAACCTTTAGACCTGGAGTAATAACCTGGAACTAAACCTTTAGACCTGGAGTACTAACCTGGAACTAAACCTTTAGACCTGGAGTACTAACCTGGAACTAAACCTTTAGACCTGGAGTAATAACCTGGAAGTAAACCTTTAGACCTGGAGTACTAACCTGGAACTAAACCTTTAGACCTGGAGTACTAACCTGGAACTAAACCTTTAGACCTGGAGTACTAACCTGGAAGTAAACCTTTAGACCTGGAGTACTAACCTGGAAGTAAACCTTTAGACCTGGAGTACTAACCTGGAAGTAAACCTTTAGACCTGGAGTACTAACCTGGAAGTAAACCTTTAGACCTGGAGTAATAACCTGGAACTTAACCTTTAGACCTGGAGTACTAACCTGGAAGTAAACCTTTAGACCTGGAGTACTAACCTGGAAGTAAACCTTTAGACCTGGAGTAATAACCTGGAAGTAAACCTTTAGACCTGGAGTACTAACCTGGAAGTAAACCTTTAGACCTGGAGTACTAACCTGGAAGTAAACCTTTAGACCTGGAGTAATAACCTGGAAGTAAACCTTTAGACCTGGAGTACTAACCTGGAAGTAAACCTTTAGACCTGGAGTACTAACCTGGAACTAAACCTTTAGACCTGGAGTACTAACCTGGAAGTAAACCTTTAGACCTGGAGTACTAACCTGGAAGTAAACCTTTAGACCTGGAGTACTAACCTGGAAGTAAACCTTTAGACCTGGAGTACTAACCTGGAACTTAACCTTTAGACCTGGAGTACTAACCTGGAACTTAACCTTTAGACCTGGAGTACTAACCTGGAACTTAACCTTTAGACCTGGAGTACTAACCTGGAAGTAAACCTTTAGACCTGGAGTAATAACCTGGAAGTAAACCTTTAGACCTGGAGTAATAACCTGGAAGTAAACCTTTAGACCTGGAGTACTAACCTGGAAGTAAACCTTTAGACCTGGAGTACTAACCTGGAAGTAAACCTTTAGACCTGGAGTACTAACCTGGAAGTAAACCTTTAGACCTGGAGTACTAACCTGGAACTAAACCTTTAGACCTGGAGTACTAACCTGGAACTTAACCTTTAGACCTGGAGTACTAACCTGGAACTTAACCTTTAGACCTGGAGTACTAACCTGGAAGTAAACCTTTAGACCTGGAGTACTAACCTGGAACTTAACCTTTAGACCTGGAGTACTAACCTGGAACTTAACCTTTAGACCTGGAGTACTAACCTGGAACTTAACCTTTAGACCTGGAGTACTAACCTGGAAGTAAACCTTTAGACCTGGAGTAATAACCTGGAAGTAAACCTTTAGACCTGGAGTAATAACCTGGAAGTAAACCTTTAGACCTGGAGTACTAACCTGGAAGTAAACCTTTAGACCTGGAGTACTAACCTGGAAGTAAACCTTTAGACCTGGAGTAATAACCTGGAAGTAAACCTTTAGACCTGGAGTACTAACCTGGAACTTAACCTTTAGACCTGGAGTAATAACCTGGAACTTAACCTTTAGACCTGGAGTACTAACCTGGAAGTAAACCTTTAGACCTGGAGTACTAACCTGGAAGTAAACCTTTAGACCTGGAGTAATAACCTGGAAGTAAACCTTTAGACCTGGAGTACTAACCTGGAAGTAAACCTTTAGACCTGGAGTACTAACCTGGAAGTAAACCTTTAGACCTGGAGTACTAACCTGGAAGTAAACCTTTAGACCTGGAGTACTAACCTGGAAGTAAACCTTTAGACCTGGAGTAATAACCTGGAAGTAAACCTTTAGACCTGGAGTACTAACCTGGAAGTAAACCTTTAGACCTGGAGTAATAACCTGGAAGTAAACCTTTAGACCTGGAGTACTAACCTGGAAGTAAACCTTTAGACCTGGAGTACTAACCTGGAAGTAAACCTTTAGACCTGGAGTAATAACCTGGAAGTAAACCTTTAGACCTGGAGTACTAACCTGGAACTTAACCTTTAGACCTGGAGTAATAACCTGGAACTAAACCTTTAGACCTGGAGTACTAACCTGGAACTAAACCTTTAGACCTGGAGTACTAACCTGGAACTTAACCTTTAGACCTGGAGTACTAACCTGGAAGTAAACCTTTAGACCTGGAGTACTAACCTGGAACTAAACCTTTAGACCTGGAGTACTAACCTGGAACTTAACCTTTAGACCTGGAGTACTAACCTGGAACTTAACCTTTAGACCTGGAGTACTAACCTGGAAGTAAACATTTAGACCTGGAGCGCTAACCTGGAACTTAACCTTTAGACCTGGAGTACTAACCTGGAACTAAACATTTAGACCTGGAGTACTAACCTGGAACTAAACCTTTAGACCTGGAGTACTAACCTGGAACTAAACCTTTAGACCTGGAGTACTAACCTGGAACTAAACCTTTAGACCTGGAGTACTAACCTGGAACTAAACCTTTAGACCTGGAGTACTAACCTGGAACTTAACCTTTAGACCTGGAGTACTAACCTGGAACTAAACCTTTAGACCTGGAGTACTAACCTGGAAGTAAACCTTTAGACCTGGAGTACTAACCTGGAAGTAAACCTTTAGACCTGGAGTACTAACCTGGAAGTAAACCTTTAGACCTGGAGTAATAACCTGGAAGTAAACCTTTAGACCTGGAGTACTAACCTGGAACTTAACCTTTAGACCTGGAGTAATAACCTGGAACTTAACCTTTAGACCTGGAGTACTAACCTGGAAGTAAACCTTTAGACCTGGAGTAATAACCTGGAAGTAAACCTTTAGACCTGGAGTAATAACCTGGAAGTAAACCTTTAGACCTGGAGTACTAACCTGGAAGTAAACCTTTAGACCTGGAGTACTAACCTGGAAGTAAACCTTTAGACCTGGAGTAATAACCTGGAAGTAAACCTTTAGACCTGGAGTACTAACCTGGAACTTAACCTTTAGACCTGGAGTACTAACCTGGAACTTAACCTTTAGACCTGGAGCTTAACCTTAACCTGGAAGTATAACCTTTAGACCTGGAGTACTAACCTGGAAGTAAACCTTTAGACCTGGAGTAATAACCTGGAAGTAAACCTTTAGACCTGGAGTACTAACCTGGAAGTAAACCTTTAGACCTGGAGTACTAACCTGGAAGTAAACCTTTAGACCTGGAGTACTAACCTGGAAGTAAACCTTTAGACCTGGAGTACTAACCTGGAAGTAAACCTTTAGACCTGGAGTAATAACCTGGAAGTAAACCTTTAGACCTGGAGTACTAACCTGGAAGTAAACCTTTAGACCTGGAGTACTAACCTGGAAGTAAACCTTTAGACCTGGAGTACTAACCTGGAAGTAAACCTTTAGACCTGGAGTAATAACCTGGAAGTAAACCTTTAGACCTGGAGTACTAACCTGGAAGTAAACCTTTAGACCTGGAGTACTAACCTGGAAGTAAACCTTTAGACCTGGAGTACTAACCTGGAACTAACCTTTAGACCTGGAGTACTAACCTGGAACTTAACCTTTAGACCTGGAGTACTAACCTGGAAGTAAACATTTAGACCTGGAGCGCTAACCTGGAACTTAACCTTTAGACCTGGAGTACTAACCTGGAACTAAACATTTAGACCTGGAGTACTAACCTGGAACTAAACCTTTAGACCTGGAGTACTAATCTGGAACTAAACCTTTAGACCTGGAGTACTAACCTGGAACTAAACCTTTAGACCTGGAGTACTAACCTGGAACTAAACCTTTAGACCTGGAGTACTAACCTGGAACTTAACCTTTAGACCTGGAGTACTAACCTGGAACTAAACCTTTAGACCTGGAGTACTAACCTGGAAGTAAACCTTTAGACCTGGAGTACTAACCTGGAAGTAAACCTTTAGACCTGGAGTACTAACCTGGAAGTAAACCTTTAGACCTGGAGTAATAACCTGGAAGTAAACCTTTAGACCTGGAGTACTAACCTGGAACTTAACCTTTAGACCTGGAGTAATAACCTGGAACTTAACCTTTAGACCTGGAGTACTAACCTGGAAGTAAACCTTTAGACCTGGAGTAATAACCTGGAAGTAAACCTTTAGACCTGGAGTACTAACCTGGAACTAAACCTTTAGACCTGGAGTACTAACCTGGAACTAAACCTTTAGACCTGGAGTACTAACCTGGAACTAAACCTTTAGACCTGGAGTAATAACCTGGAAGTAAACCTTTAGACCTGGAGTAATAACCTGGAACTAAACCTTTAGACCTGGAGTAATAACCTGGAAGTAAACCTTTAGACCTGGAGTACTAACCTGGAAGTAAACCTTTAGACCTGGAGTACTAACCTGGAAGTAAACCTTTAGACCTGGAGTAATAACCTGGAAGTAAACCTTTAGACCTGGAGTACTAACCTGGAACTTAACCTTTAGACCTGGAGTAATAACCTGGAACTTAACCTTTAGACCTGGAGTACTAACCTGGAAGTAAACCTTTAGACCTGGAGTACTAACCTGGAAGTAAACCTTTAGACCTGGAGTACTAACCTGGAAGTAAACCTTTAGACCTGGAGTACTAACCTGGAAGTAAACCTTTAGACCTGGAGTACTAACCTGGAACTTAACCTTTAGACCTGGAGTACTAACCTGGAACTTAACCTTTAGACCTGGAGTACTAACCTGGAAGTAAACCTTTAGACCTGGAGTACTAACCTGGAAGTAAACCTTTAGACCTGGAGTACTAACCTGGAAGTAAACCTTTAGACCTGGAGTACTAACCTGGAAGTAAACCTTTAGACCTGGAGTACTAACCTGGAAGTAAACCTTTAGACCTGGAGTACTAACCTGGAAGTAAACCTTTAGACCTGGAGTAATAACCTGGAAGTAAACCTTTAGACCTGGAGTACTAACCTGGAAGTAAACCTTTAGACCTGGAGTACTAACCTGGAAGTAAACCTTTAGACCTGGAGTAATAACCTGGAAGTAAACCTTTAGACCTGGAGTACTAACCTGGAAGTAAACCTTTAGACCTGGAGTACTAACCTGGAAGTAAACCTTTAGACCTGGAGTAATAACCTGGAAGTAAACCTTTAGACCTGGAGTACTAACCTGGAACTTAACCTTTAGACCTGGAGTACTAACCTGGAACTTAACCTTTAGACCTGGAGTACTAACCTGGAACTTAACCTTTAGACCTGGAGTACTAACCTGGAAGTAAACCTTTAGACCTGGAGTACTAACCTGGAAGTAAACCTTTAGACCTGGAGTAATAACCTGGAAGTAAACCTTTAGACCTGGAGTACTAACCTGGAAGTAAACCTTTAGACCTGGAGTAATAACCTGGAAGTAAACCTTTAGACCTGGAGTACTAACCTGGAACTTAACCTTTAGACCTGGAGTAATAACCTGGAACTTAACCTTTAGACCTGGAGTACTAACCTGGAAGTAAACCTTTAGACCTGGAGTACTAACCTGGAAGTAAACCTTTAGACCTGGAGTACTAACCTGGAAGTAAACCTTTAGACCTGGAGTAATAACCTGGAAGTAAACCTTTAGACCTGGAGTACTAACCTGGAACTTAACCTTTAGACCTGGAGTACTAACCTGGAACTTAACCTTTAGACCTGGAGTACTAACCTGGAACTTAACCTTTAGACCTGGAGTACTAACCTGGAAGTAAACCTTTAGACCTGGAGTAATAACCTGGAAGTAAACCTTTAGACCTGGAGTACTAACCTGGAAGTAAACCTTTAGACCTGGAGTACTAACCTGGAAGTAAACCTTTAGACCTGGAGTAATAACCTGGAAGTAAACCTTTAGACCTGGAGTACTAACCTGGAACTAAACCTTTAGACCTGGAGTACTAACCTGGAACTTAACCTTTAGACCTGGAGTAATAACCTGGAACTTAACCTTTAGACCTGGAGTACTAACCTGGAAGTAAACCTTTAGACCTGGAGTAATAACCTGGAAGTAAACCTTTAGACCTGGAGTACTAACCTGGAAGTAAACCTTTAGACCTGGAGTACTAACCTGGAAGTAAACCTTTAGACCTGGAGTACTAACCTGGAAGTAAACCTTTAGACCTGGAGTACTAACCTGGAAGTAAACCTTTAGACCTGGAGTACTAACCTGGAAGTAAACCTTTAGACCTGGAGTACTAACCTGGAACTTAACCTTTAGACCTGGAGTACTAACCTGGAAGTAAACCTTTAGACCTGGAGTACTAACCTGGAAGTAAACCTTTAGACCTGGAGTACTAACCTGGAAGTAAACCTTTAGACCTGGAGTACTAACCTGGAAGTAAACCTTTAGACCTGGAGTACTAACCTGGAAGTAAACCTTTAGACCTGGAGTACTAACCTGGAAGTAAACCTTTAGACCTGGAGTACTAACCTGGAACTAAACCTTTAGACCTGGAGTACTAACCTGGAACTTAACCTTTAGACCTGGAGTACTAACCTGGAAGTAAACCTTTAGACCTGGAGTAATAACCTGGAAGTAAACCTTTAGACCTGGAGTACTAACCTGGAAGTAAACCTTTAGACCTGGAGTACTAACCTGGAACTTAACCTTTAGACCTGGAGTAATAACCTGGAAGTAAACCTTTAGACCTGGAGTACTAACCTGGAAGTAAACCTTTAGACCTGGAGTAATAACCTGGAAGTAAACCTTTAGACCTGGAGTAATAACCTGGAAGTAAACCTTTAGACCTGGAGTAATAACCTGGAAGTAAACCTTTAGACCTGGAGTAATAACCTGGAAGTAAACCTTTAGACCTGGAGTAATAACCTGGAAGTAAACCTTTAGACCTGGAGTACTAACCTGGAAGTAAACCTTTAGACCTGGAGTAATAACCTGGAAGTAAACCTTTAGACCTGGAGTACTAACCTGGAAGTAAACCTTTAGACCTGGAGTACTAACCTGGAAGTAAACCTTTAGACCTGGAGTAATAACCTGGAAGTAAACCTTTAGACCTGGAGTACTAACCTGGAAGTAAACCTTTAGACCTGGAGTACTAACCTGGAAGTAAACCTTTAGACCTGGAGTACTAACCTGGAAGTAAACCTTTAGACCTGGAGTACTAACCTGGAAGTAAACCTTTAGACCTTGGACTTTGAATCGGGACTCGCTCCTCTCTGGACTGAGGACAGAATCAGATCAGGATGTTCAGATGTGAAAATGTGTTTCTTCATTTCCACAGATCCCCCTCACACGACCCTTCCTTCAAAATAAAAGTACTTCCCTTGTACTCAGACGTCTGTGAGTGTGAAGCAGCAGTTGGACATCGTCAATAGAAACCTTGTCAGTGACAAGAATCAAGAGAATCAGTTCAAACCTCTCTGTTTTAAAACATTTGGACTGGAAACAGATGGGTTGGGTGAGTGTTGGACTCCTTGTCCCTGTGATGGACCTGTCCAACGTGTCCTCGACATGAAGGCGCTGTAAGTTCTGGACTTACTGGTCTACGGTCCAGCCTTCATCTACAGCCCTGAGGTTTGGATCAGGACTTGCAGAACCAGATCCTGGATCCAAGCAACTGAGATGAGACCGAGGAAAACAGAGTCAGAACCAGTTCTCTGCAGGCCGTCTCCGTGCTGGCTCACAATGGGTCGCCTCTTCTGGACTGCAGTGGTACCGCTGGTTCTGGTTGACTAACAGAGGGTCTTGTTGAGTGTTAAGTCAGCGTCCTGCAGCTCCAACAATGGTCCTTTCATTCCCAGAGTCGGGTCATCCAGAACCACATTGTTCCCTCGCTGCATCAGCTCGGCCCCTGAACGCCACGAGTCCTCGGCGCTCGCTGCAGAAACACGACGGGGCAGAAGCAGCTGCGTGTCGAGGATGATTGTCATCTGTCGGCGCCGATGAGGATTAACAGTTTTTATGCCATTCATCATTCAGGTGATGGAGGTAGGAGCTGATTACAAGACAGAGAAACACTGAGGAGAGAAGAACAGATGATAAAAGGATGACAAACACAAATCACACACAGATCCTCTCAGTTCCCCCCCTCTAAGGATGGCCCTTGACGTCCCAAGATCATTAAGAATAAAACTCAGGTGGGAGGAGGGGGCAACCGAGAGGATGGAGGGCACAAATGTTATACAAGTTATACAAGTTAAACACAAATGTTATACAAGTTATACAAGTTAAACACAAATGTTATACAAGTTATACAAGTTAAACACAAATGTTATACAAGTTGTATTCACCTGTATAAATAAAGGTTGAAAGAAAAATAAGGAAGACCAAATGATCAAAAGCCTACAGGGAAAAACCTTGGGCTGAAAAAGACAAAAAATATAAAAAGTTCAGGAGGACGTCTAGGGGGCCGTCCAGCGTGTGACAAGGTTCAAGTGGACAACTGGGGGACTGTCCAGAACGTGGAAAAAGGTTCAGGTGGTTGGCCCAGCGACAGTCCACTAATGACCAGAGATGTCCACCTGGAGCCCCTCGTGATCAGTGGAACGAGAAGAGACGAGACCACTGGGGAGCCTTTGTATATGTGTGTATATATATACTTTATATATACAGGTGGTCCCCGAGTTACGACGGAGTTCCGTTCCTACGCCCGTTCGTAACATGGATTTCATCGTAAGTCGGAAAATACGTCCAAACTGCACCTCATACGTACAATACTGTATTTTACCAAGCACTTAGCCTATCCAGCACCCTACATAATTATCAAAAAACACATACAGTACATTTGGAGTCTGCTGGTGTAGATTCTCAGTCGTCCAGGACATGATAAAATCAAAAAAGGCGTTCAATACAGAACAACTGGACTTTATTTGTAACAAACAAGACGTTTCGCTCATCATCCGATAAGCTTTCTCAATTGGAGACTGTGAGAGGGAGAGAGAAGTTATAAGCAAAGCTGGGCCACTGGTGCACACCAAACTAGGTAAATTGGAAGCTAACACACACACATACTTGGGATAACACGTGCCTGTGACCCATTCAAAGTTCAGTGTGTGAAAGCAGAGCTTACAGAAAACACACACACACCCTACTGTATGTAAATTGACAAAAACCACACTTCACACATTGATAACAGGGACCTGTCAAAGTCTTTGTTGGTCTAATTCACAAACAAAGCTCCTCTGTTCTCATCAGGTGTGAGACGCCTGGGGACCAAATCCAGGGCTGCACTATAAGTTTTAGAAAGTTGAAATCTTAGACCTCCTCCTCTGTTTAACGATGGTTTCTCTCTTTTTACATAAATCGCCTCCTTCACACCTCGCTCAAACCACCTGTGCTCTCGGTCCAAAATATGTACATTTTGGTCCTCAAAAGAGTGTCCCTTGTCTGTGAGGTGTAGGTGAACAGCTGAGTTTTGACCAGAGGAGGTTGCTCTCCTGTGTTGAGACATTCTTCTGTGGATTGGCTGTTTAGTTTCCCCAATGTATAAGTCTGGACAGTCCTCGCTGCACTGGACTGCATACACTACACCACTCTGTTTGTGTGTAGGTGTTTTGTCCTTCGGGTGGACCAGCCTCTGTCTGAGAGTCCTGCTGGGTTTGAAATGTACTGGGATGTTGTGTTTGTTGAGAATCCTTCTGAAATTCTCTGATAGTCCAGCAACATAAGGGATGACAATGTTTTTTCGTCTGTTCTCCTTTTTCTGTTCCTTATTGTGTTTTGGAAATTTCCTCGCTGACTTGACAAAAGCCCAGTTAGGATATCCACATGTTTGGAGAGATTTTTCAATGTGTTTCTGTTCCTTTTTCTTCCCTTCTGTCTTCGTGGGGATGTGATCGGCCCGGTGCTGTAAAGTTCTGATGACAGAAAGTTTGTGTTCCAGTGGATGGTGAGAGTCAAACAGGAGATACTGGTCTGTGTGGGTTGGTTTTCTGTAAACTTCAATGTTGGTTTTCTGTAAACTTCAATACATTTGGAGTCATAATGAAGGGAAAAGGAGTTAATTTCCTACTGGGAGCTGCAGTCTTCATCCGTCTGTTAGCATGTTAGCTCATTGCTCAGCTGTAGCCTCTCTGCCTCGTAAACCTCCGGTCCAAACAAAGGTCTCCTGTACTTTTCCACGTGCGGTCCAGAGTTTTACAGTAAGGTCTGTTAGCATGTTAGCCCCTCCTAACCTCCTCTCTTTTCAGCTGTAATCCTCCGCCCTGTAATTTTCCATTGTCGTGGCTGCTAAGGTACACTCTCCCCCCTCCCTCCTGTAAATTTCCGCTCCTCCGCTGCATTTCTGTACCGTATTTTTTGGGGTAAAGGCGCATAAACCCCATAAAGGGGCGACCGTGGCACAGTGGTAATGGCAGTTGACCCCCGATCGGAAGGTTGGAGGTTCGAATCCCGCGTCCGCCCACCATGTGTCGTTGTGTCCCTGGGCAAGACACTTAACCCCGAGTTGCTCCCGGTAGGTCTGGATGGCGCCTTGCAAGGCAGTCTGCCGCTACCGGTG
The DNA here is from genome assembly GCA_038048925.1 of Garcialebias charrua. NCBI lineage: Eukaryota > Metazoa > Chordata > Actinopteri > Cyprinodontiformes > Rivulidae > Garcialebias > Garcialebias charrua. Next base: position 13,028 of record JBBPBX010055902.1, read on the forward strand.
TATGAATGTCTGAATGAATGGGTGGATGGTTGGTATTGTAAAGCACTTTGGGGCTCCTCACAGGGGGCTGGAAAGCGTTATATAAATAAGCTCCATTTACCATTTACCATTTACCATAAACCGTGTAACACGAAACAATGCTTTTCAATGGGAGGGCGTTCATGACCGCGAAACGTCGTAACTCGAGACCGTCATACTGTATACAGTATATATGCCCTGGAAACAGTTCCCACCTGCCTGAAGACCGCCACCATCATCCCAGTCCCAAAAAGCTCCACAGTGACTGGTCTGAATGACTATCGGCCGGTGGCCCTCACCCCGATAGTCGCAAAATGCTTTGAAAAACTGGTCATGACTCACATCAAAACATCAATCAACATCAACGAGGACCCTAATCAGTATGCATACCATGAGAACCAATCTACAGAAGACAGCATCTCCTCTGTGGTCCACACTGCTCTCACCCACCTGGAACAGAAGGACTCATACGTCCGTCTGCTCTTTGTGGACTTCACATCTGCCTTCAACACCATGATCCCCCAAACTCTGATAGACAAACTATCTACACTTGGACTAAGCCCCTCTATTTGTAACTGGGTACTAGACTTCTTAACAAACAGACCACAGTCCGTGAAGATCCACAACTTCTCCTCCTCCACCATAACCCTCAGCACTGGCTCTCCTCAAGGATGTGTGCTGAGCCCTCTTCTGTTCACTCTGCTCACATATGATTGTACAGCCACACTTCCAGGCTGTCATATTGTTAAGTTTGCAGATGATACAGCTGTGGTGGGATGCATCACAAACAATGATGAGTCCAGCTACAGGCAGGAGGTGGAACACCTGGAGAGCTGGTCTAAAGAGAATAATCTTCATATGAATGTGAAGAAGACAAAGGAGATGATTGTGGACTTCAGAAGGAATAAACACACCCACACCCCACACTGCACTAAAACCATAGATATACGGAAGTATCTGATCTCGTATATCTCCGTATCTTTCACATATACGGACAATTTCCGGGGATTTCCGTATCGCATCCCCGGCAGATCCGGTTTCCGGATATTCCTGTAAACGGCCCGCAATGATCCTTAAAAAATCCCAAAATCCGGATACTTATATCTCCCGCAGATCCAGAACAAATGTGGCTGTTATTCCTCGGGATTGCTGCTTTACATCTTTTTGGAAACTTTCCGCATTTTACACGTATGGTTGGTTTAGGTTCGCGCCCATACGTGACAGATGTCTCTCGGATATTTATGGATTTTTATCTGTCAAGGATCTTGAAAATATGAGTGTATGTGATACCTCGGGATTCCTGCATTAGATCTCCTTGGAAACTTTCCGCATCTTACACGTATGGTTGGTTTAAATTCACGCCCATACCTGACAGATGTCACTCGAATATTTCCGGATTTTTATCTGCCGCAGATCCTGTAAAATGTGGCTTTTATCCCTCGGGATTCCTGCATTAGATCTCTTTGGAAACTTTCCGCATCTTACACGTATGGTTGGTTTAAATTCACGCCCATACCTGACAGATGTCTCTCGAATATTTCCGGATTTTTATCTGCCGCAGATCCTGTAAAATGTGGCTTTTATCCCTCGGGATTCCTGCATTAGATCTCTTTGGAAACTTTCCGCATCTTTCACGTATGGTTGGTTTAAATTCACGCCCATACCTGACAGATGTCTCTCGAATATTTCCGGATTTTTATCTGCCGCAGATCCTGTAAAATGTGGCTTTTATCCCTCGGGATTCCTGCTTTAGATCTCCTTGGAAACTTTCCGCATCTTTCACGTATGGTTGGTTTAAATTCACGCCCATACCTGACAGATGTCTCTCGAATATCTCCGGATTTTTATCTGCCGCAGATCCGGTAAAATGTGGCTTTTATCCCTCGGGATTCCTGCATTAGATCTCCTTGGAAACTTTCCGCATCTTTCACGTATGGTTGGTTTAAATTCACGCCCATACCTGACAGATGTCTCTCGAATATTTCCGGATTTTTATCTGCTGCAGATCCTGTAAAATGTGGCTTTTATCCCTCGGGATTCCTGCTTTAGATCTCTTTGGAAACTTTCCGCATCTTTCACGTATGGTTGGTTTAGATTCACGCCAATACGTGACAGATGTCACTCAAATATTTACGGATTTTTCTTTATTCATTTATGCAAATTTGATATACTGTAAATATAGGTTTGGCATTCATGTAAAATAACTATCTTAACATATGTTTCCAATACAAGCAATTAAATCATTAAATAATACAAACATATCATGAATTACTGAGCTCAAACGTCTTTGCTATAATGATGGATGTTAATGTCATGTTTGTATAAGTATGTCCTTTATGTCAATGCCTGCTGACAATGTTGCAAACTAATTTCCCTACGGGGACAAATAAAACTATCTATCAGTGGTTATTTGTTTTTTTATTTGTAATATCTGAAGCACTTTATGTACCGTACATTTGTTTTAAATCTGCTATACAAATCACAAGCTGGACCAGTAAACCATTTCAATAAGAACTATGAAAAATCAGTATAATATAACAGTTTATGAAACAGTCTAGTAAATACAGTACACAGTGGTATGTATATTCATAACAAATACTAATGCAAACATATCAAGACATAAAAAAAACTGACCATGACTTTTAAGATTTCACACACACACGCACGCACGCACGCACGCACACACACACACACACACAAGAAAACAAAAGCAAGGGTTTCATTTGAAATAAAAGTTGTTCTTGTGCTTCTTGGCTGCCTCATTTCCCATGGGCACTCTGCGATATGCTCTCAGGTGGATAAACTTTCCATGTGTCTTGTCTATGTGTCGGTCTGGCAGGCTGGCAACACCTCATTCTTCATCATTCAAAATGGAGCGACCAACAGACTGCCATGAATTCAAACGCTTCAACTGAGGAAGTCTTTCGGACGAAAGACGAAACGTTTCTACAAATTTATTTTTTTTGCTTTGTTTTGTTTTTTGAATGTCCAGAGGGCCAGACTTAGCTTTTTTAGAATCTGTGATACAGTTGACTGACACTCCCTGACACTCCCAATAGAACCTAACAGTGTTTGGTTGTACTGTACTGTGTTATGCTAGGCTTTCCTCCAGACTTGTAAAACCTACCAGGGTAGCAAACGTTTGAGTCACAGAGATGCTCCTCTCTCTCTCAAAATCCTCCATGGTCTCCATCCTCTCAATGTACACAGCTGAAAAGGTGGGTTGTACTAGTTTTAAGTGATCGTGGAGGTCAATAAAGAAGTTGAAGACTTTTCGCAGGAATGTAGGAACACTGAAATAAAAACAAATTTCTTGATTACAATTGCTATCTCTCCAATAGCAAGGCAGCAGTGCTGTCTGATCAATACTTACCATCCTGAGGCAACAGGAATGCCCAGTTTCCATTTTCTGATCAGGAGATGTCATCGCCGAGCTTGGACCTGGACCTAGACGAGTCATCAAGGCGCCTGGACTGGATGCTAGACCCACTGCCGGACCTAGTACCATTTCAAATTTTTTTTTTTTCCCATTTATAGATGGCCTCCCTTCACACCTTTTAGCCATCCTCTCACTCCCAATATATATATATATATATTTTTTTTATTTTTTTTTTAAGAGAGAAAGAAAGAAAAGAGAAAGTAAGACAACAAATCAACAATTATTAACCAAAAGAGCACAAGGCAAACACACCCAACCTCCGTCCACAATCCTGCAAAGCACATGACAGAACACAACAATGGAACATACATGCATAAAGACTAATAATATTCATGAGCTTGCAGTAGAATTCTATAAATACACATACCCATATCTACAAATATATATATAGTATACATACATATACTTTTATATTCATTTATATACCCATCTACATATCTGCATATATCTATATATAATCCCTGCATCCATTTGTGTGTGGTTGTGAGCATGCATAAGTGTATAAGGTTCCTCCAATAGAACATTTAGTAGCGACTGTGAAGCATCAGAGATCCGTCCCCCCATAGCCCGAGGCAGACGAAGGGGCGATCAAAGCCCAAGACCCCAGGGAGGACCCCGAGCCCAGAGTCCCCAGGACCACCCGAACAGGACGAGCCACTAGCCCACTCCCCAGATCCTACCAAGGGGAAGAACCGGACAAACCCCTACCAGCGACCACATACAATGACCCCCCGGGGTCGCCCGCAACAAATTCACAGGCCCCCGCCGGAGCCCGTTGCACCGACGTAGCCCCAGGGCCGGTCACCGAGGCCCAGGCACCGGGGACGCCCACCCCTCAGGCCCAGACCCGACCGGACCAGAGGGCACGAGCCCCACCAAGCAGCCACCAGGCCGTGCCGACAAACGCCCAAGCGCCCAACCCCAGATAGTGAGGGCCCCAAGCACGCCCGCAGGCAAAGGAACACACACTAGGGAGGGCCACGTGGCAGGAGCGCGACACTTAGGGCCGAGATACACTCGAGCGTATTCACGATACGCCTATACGCACCGTACGTACATCAAGGCAAAAGCGTAGCCCCGCGTAGCCCCTCAGGGCACGTAAGCGCAAAGCTTTTTTTTTACGTCCGCGTGCGCGGTATCTGACCGTAAACTTCCCCGGCGCCGGACTGTTTTGTATGTTACACAAATGAAATAAATTCCCCTTCTTTATTGCTGATCGGGCCTTTTCTTTTGTTTTTTTGCCTAAAGTCAAGTAATCACTTCTTCCTCCGTTCACTTCATGAATGAAATGAATGAATTCAGGTCCTACCTGGGTGCGCGATGTTTTAAATATCCCTGGTGGGCTGTGTGCTGCAGGAAAAGCACTCCCTGTTATTATTTTTATTTCTGAGAGAACTTTGTACTGTATAACATATATAGTAGAAACACCGTATCAGAACACCGCCGCGGTCTTCAAGCGAGCTACATGAGCAGCTGACTGAAAGCTGTCAATCATTTCAGTAGGCGTGTCAGCAAGTGACCAATCAGCGAGCTCAGTTGAGTCCCCTCCGTGCGCAGCTGCTCATATTACAACAAGGAGAACGAAAGCGTTTGAAAGCTGATAGTTTCTGAAGTATAGCAGCAAAACACATGGGCACAAAATGCGTGCGTAGAGTGGCGTACCTGAGGACGCTCAAGTGTATCTCGGCCTTAAGTAGCCTCATTTCAATTTATCTTAATTACTTCCACATTTTATCACTGACATATTACAATTCAGGGGTATTCAGGGGTTCTGGAGAGGAGGGTCCGTCGGATAGTCGAACCTCGGATTCAGGAGGAACAGTGTGGTTTTCGTCCTGGTCGTGGAACACTGGACCGGCTCTTCACCCTCAGCGGGGTCCTGGAGGGTGCGTGGGAGTTTGCCCAACCAGTTTACATGTGCTTTGTGGACTTGGGGAGGGTATTCGGCCGCGTCCCTCGGGGGGTTCTGTGGGGGGTACTCCGGGAGTATGGGGTACCAGGCCCTTTGATGAGGGCTGTTGGGTCCCTGTGCGGCCGGTGTCGGAGCTTGGTCCGCATTGCCGGCAGTGGGTCGGGCTCGTTTCCGGTGGGAGTTGGGCTCCGCCGGGGTTGCCCTTTGTCACCGATTCTGTTCATAACTTTTGTGGGCAGAGTTTCTGGGCGCGGCCGGGGTGTTGAGGGGATCCGTTTTGGTGACCTTAGAGTCACTTCTCTGTTTTTTGCGGATGATGTGGTCCTACTGGCTTCATCGGTTCGTGGTTTACAGCTTTCGCTGGAGCGGTTTGCAGCCGAGTGTGATGCGGCCGGGATGAGGATCAGTTCCTCCAAGTCCGAGGCCATGGTCTTGAGCCGGAAAAGGGTAGCATGCCCTCTCCGGGTCGGGGAGGAGGTCCTGCCCCAAGTGGAGGAGTTTAAGTATCTCGGGATCTTGTTCACGAATGAGGGAAAACTGGAGCGTGGGATCAATAGGCGAATAGGTGCAGCGTCCGCAGTGAAGCGGGCGCTGTACCGGTCTGTCGTGGTGAAGAGAGAGCTGAGTCAAAAGGCAGGGCTCTCAATTTACCGATCGATCTACGTTCCCACCCTCATCTATGGTCATGAGCTTTGTGTTATGACCGAAAGAACAAGATCTCGGATACAAGCGACTGAAATGAGTTTTCTCCGCAGGGTGTCTGGACTCTCCCTTAGAGATAGGGTGAGAAGCTCAGTCATCCGGGAGGGACTCGGAGTAGAGCCGCTGCTTCTCCACATCGAGAGGAGCCAGTTGAGGTGGCTCGGGCATCTGGTTAGGATGCCTCCTGGACGCCTCCCTGGTGAGGTGTTCCGGGCATGTCCCACCGGGAGGAGACCCAGAGGAAGACCCAGGACACGCTGGAGGGACTATGTTTCTCGGCTGGCCTGGGAACGCCTTGGGATTCCCCCGGAGGAGCTGCTCCAAGTGGCTGGGGAGAGGGAAGTCTGGGCCTCCCTACTTAGGCTGCTACCCCCGCGACCCGACCCCGGATAAGCGGAAGAAGATGGATGGATGGATGGATGGATATTACAAGACCATGTCATAACACAAATGCAAGTTAATCATTACTGGATGGCCAACAATAATGAATTTAATGTATACTCACTGGGCGTTGACAGATCCTTGCGCTGAAGCACTGCGCTTGCATATTGAGGACCTAAAAGCATAAGATTATTCAGCAATGCAAAATAATTAAGATGAAGCAAAAAGGTGAGCATTAGCTGTGACAGGTCCAAGGACCATTAAAACACTCAAAGCCAGACGTCTAAAAAAAAAAAAAAAAAAAGTTAGCATAAGTTTTCTATATATATATATAGAAGTTGTCTATATATATATATATATATATATATATATATTAGTTGTGTATATATATATATATACACAAGTTGTCTATATATCTAATACCTTTTAATACCATCACAATATTTTTTAATACCATCACGACACTGAGCTACAACCGTAGCGGCAACCTCTTGTACTTCAGTTTAGAGCAACTACCGTATTGGTAAGTGATAAGATTACTGTCATTTTCTTCCTAAACTTTAGTAGTACATGTAGTTTTATATTACTGGATATATAATTTGCTTCTTGCCTCAATAAAAGCACTGACCTATTTGTTATTTAAATCTAACCCAAGAGAAAAAGTTTGTTCCCACACATAACATATCTCTAATGGCAAATGAAAAACTGTAAACTTGAAAACAGAACAGTTTAGTTAAAATAATTCAACACTGAAAACAGTACAGTGTACATGCACAATTCTTAAAGAGAGGGAGAAAAATAACAACTACTGTACCATATTTTTCATCCTGTAAGTCGCAGTTTTTTGCATAATTTAAATGCCTTGCAACTTATAGGCCGAAGTGACATATTTATAGATTTTTTCCCCATATTTATAAACCACTTTTTGACTGAAATATGGCCGTTTCCATTCATTCTGACTGAAAAAAAAAAAAACTGCAGTTCCTGAAGGCCTGAAGGTAACAGTATGGCATGCTGTTGGCTGTTGTATCATGTAATAGGAAAACGTGCCTATAATGACAAATTTAAAAAAGTTCAAGACAAAAACAACTGGACTTTATTATACTATTTATTATACTATTATACTATACTTCATTGTTTTTTTTCTTGCACTTTTTAGAATTCACCATGTCCTGATGACTGAGAATCTTCACTACCTATTAATGACCCAATCGGCCTGCCATACTCTCCCCACCTCTCTGCACTGCTTGCAGCCAGCTGCACCACGGCGGCGAAATGCAGCTAATTTTACCATTAAAGTGCATTTATTAAGAAAATGATTCATTCATTCATTTAACCATTAGGTGCATTTATTAAGAAAACGTTAGACTGAGACACACCTTTACTATAATTTCGAGCTAACAAACAATTGTTTAGGTACATTTCTTGTTAAATGTTGGAGGATAAAGCCACACTCCTCTTTCCTGTTTCTTTTTACAGACATAAGCCTCGCCTTTACTTGTCTCAAATCATCTAGCTCCAAGCCACAGCAGGTTTTGTTAATTCAAGTGAACAAAGCTTACATAATATGCAAAACAGAACCGATTACCTTCAATGTCCAGTCGTGAGTCCGACAGATGAACAGAGCAAAGTTGCAGCAGTGCAGCCTGCTATATTTGAATGAAGCGTGGCAAAGCAAGAGTGGCGTTGATTGGTTTGGACCTGATCACGTGCTACTTCCCAAGTTAAGCAAGAGGGGCTTTGATTGGTCAGGATTTGCTCTCCAAATGGAGCCCAGAGGGACTTGAAGTCCCTCTGGGGGAGGGACTTCACTTTACAGGAGCTTGGGTTTGGCTTCACTGAGTGAAGCTCCTGCTGTTGTTATGGTGATTACCCCACCCCCCAAAGAATGTCAACATTCAAGAAAGCCCATCACCCATCAGCAGCATTTAGCATTACCTGTCCTGGCTGCATACAGTATAACAAACGTCAGAGAGTCAGAGTCAGAATCTTTATTGTCATTCACACCACATGTAGTACATGTTATGAAACGAGATTATAAACACTGCGTCCCAGTTACATCCAACAACAAAATGTGAGAGAAAAACAGTAATAACATCTAAGAAGGTTTTTGCCATGATTTCAGAATCTGTTGGAATCATGGCAAAAACCAATGCAGATTTGTTCCTGTCTTTGATTTTATACGTCTACCTTATGTTTTGCTCGTTTTTTGATACTTTGTTTAAAAAAAAATAATAATAAAAAAGTATTTCTTTCTTTCTTTTGTTTTTTTCTCTTTTTTGTTTTCTATTGTTTATTGTTTGTTTATTGTTTAAGGAAATTCTACCATTGCTGTTCATCGTTCTTTAGTTTTAGCAGGTCGCTTTCGTAAATGAGCCCATGAGGTTCAATAAGATTTACCTGACTAAATAAAGGTTGAATGAAAAAAAAGATGTGGGCAGATATAATACGATTTCATCTTCTTTCTGCTCCCTTCATTTTATCCTACTTGTATTCTTGTATCTGATGAAACTGTCTTGTATTGTTCTTTTAAAATGAATGAATAAACATCAAATCAAATCAAATCAAAGATGTGAACTAAGAAAAACACCAACTAAAAATACACTAAGCACTAATATCATAGAATAACATTATGGGGCGGCCGTGGCACAGTGGTAATGGCAGTCGACCCCCGATCGGAAGGTTGGAGGTTCAAATCCCGCATCCGCCCACCATGTGTCGTTGTGTCCCTGGGCAAGACACTTAACCCCGAGTTGTCCCCGGTAGGTCTGGATGGCGCCTTGCAAGGCAGGCTACCACTACCGGTGTATGAATGTGTGAATGAATGGGTGGATGGCTGGTATTGTAAAGCGCTTTGGGGCTCCTCACAGGGGGCTGGAAAGCGCTATATAAATAAGCTCCATTTACCATTTACCATTTTACCATTATACTCCAACCAGTAGCACGAACATGAGTTTGCATGAGCAGATGAACACAGCAACACAAAACAGATCAGCAAAATGAACAGATCAGCAGCAACATGAAACAGATCAGTAACATGAACAGATCAGCAGCAACATGAAACAGATCAGTAGCAATATGAAACAGATCAGTAGCAACACAAAACAGATCAGTAACATGAACAGATCAGCAGCAACATGAAACAGATCAGTAGGAACATGAAAAGATCAGCAGCAACATGAAACAGATCAGCAGCAACATGAACAGATCAGCAGCAACATGAAACAGATCAGCAGCAATATGATGTGATTTTTCACAGTGACCATTCTATCCATCCATGGTTAGATATTCATGAGTCTAACAGCCTCAGGGTAGAAGCTGTTCCTCAGTCTAGTGGTTCTACACTTAATGCTCCTCAACCTCCTTCCTGAGGGGAGTGGGACAAAAAGTGTGTGTGCTGGGTGAGTGGGGTCCTTCATGATGCAGGTGGCTCTCTTCCTGCATCTGAAGGTGTAGATGTCTGTT